>JAJJMA010107450.1:4783-17893 GCA_023529015.1 Papaver nudicaule | reverse complement strand
TGGGGATCTTGATATAGAGATATTCATGAAAGTGCCAGATGGCCTTCCATTACCCAAAATCAAGTAACTCTAAACCACGGAGTGCGTTTACAGTTAAGTTGAAACGCTCACTTTACGGATTGAAGTAATCCGGACGGATGTGGTATACCCGTCTAAGTGATCATTTGATTGGGAAGGGATATAGTTGTTCCCTTGCGTGTTTTGAAATGAAACAAGTTCCGGATTTGCAATTATAGTTGTCTATGTCGACGATATGAACATAGTAGGTACTTTTGACGAAGTAAGAGAAACCGTAAACTATTTGAAATTCGAAATTGAGATGAAAGATCTTGGGAAAACTCGGATGTGTCTAGAACTTGAACTAGAACATCGAGCTTGTGGAATATTACTCCATCAGTCAGCATATGTCCATAAGATATTCAGGCAATTTAAATATGGACAAGTGCACCGGCTAGCACTCCCAAGATTGGTCGAACTTTAGATGTACGTAAAGATCAATCTCGTCCATAGGAAGGTGACGTAGATGTTTTGGGAAACGAATATCCCTATGTAAGTCAATAAGAGCATTATTGTACTCATACAATGTACTCGACCAAGTATCTTGTTCTCAGTTAACTTGTGAGCTAGATGTAGCTCAGCGCCAGCGCAACGTCATTGGATTGGTATGAAAAATATCTCTAGATACCTAAAAGGAACCATTAACATGGTTTTGTTCTTATCCCTATGAAGATGCAGGTAGAGTTTTCTAATGAACTTGCAAATTGTATTGTACTCCCATGATTACATGTGAAAAGTATAGGACTAACGGAATTGTCCGACTCCCATGATTGCAAAACTGTAGAGATCTAAAGAACTTGTCTGACTACGTAGGACTAAAGGAAATGTCTACCTGTATTGGACTAAAGAAGTTGTTTCAAACTCCCATGAATGTATTGTACTAAGCAAGTTGTCCTACATCAGGGGGAGCATCTAGTGGTAAGTTGTACTCTTTTTCCCTTCACTGAGGTTACTTTTTCCCACAGGGTTTTGTTACTCAACAAGGTTTTTAATGAGACAACTGCAATACCAGAAGTGCAATCGAAAAGTTGTTGATTATGAAGGGACAATAATCACTTAGTCAACGAAAGTAATCAGGGGGAGACATGGTGAGTCATCACCTATAGTCACTTTCGAAAAACTCATGACTAATGAAACTGTCTAGAGACTATACCCCAAACGAAAGGGGGAGATGCCGACATCAGGGGGAGGATCCAATGATATGATGTCGACATATTTTGATTCGAAATGTGAAACTGTGTTGTACTCTTTTTTCCCTTCGATCGAGATTAGTTTTTCCCACAGGGTTTTGTTACTCGACAAGGTTTTTTAGAGAGAACACGACCACAACTACACTTGGCGTATATGCTGAATGTTGAAGACTTGAAGACTGGATGGATATTACTGAACTGCATCGGAATCAAAGAAATGAACGCGATAGCATGTCAAGCGAAACAACTTCCAGCGAGAAGCAAGAGTGTTATTCAGCATGAGCAAAGGCGTACTTCTAGACTTATCGCGTTGTACTCTTTTCCCTTCGTCAAGGTTTTGTCCCACTGGGTTTTCCTTGTCAAGGTTTTAGCGAGGCAACATGTACGAGTCTAACTCAGTTCTAAGTATATTGCACTATTTTCCTTAGTTCAGGCTTTGTCCCTTTGGGTTTTCCTGGCGAGGTTTTTAATGAGACAATTGACTTAGACACAGTGGTCATCGGAGAGATAGCTACATTTGAAGAACTAAATATGAAGCTAAAAGAGAAGTCACCTACCACGACCAACTCCAACAAAGAAGCTTACGAAGACTCGAGACGTTATACTCTCTATCTTTCAAGGTTTTGTCCCAGCGGGTTTTTCCTTGTTAAAGTTTTAGTGAAGCAACACATTCGAAGAACTACATTCGAAGCACTATATGTGAAGCACTATGTATATAGTTTTGTTATTGAACCGCACAAGGGGGAGTGTTATAGGGCCTGCGGCCCATGGATGTGCGGTCCATATGGGTTTTCCCTTAACCCTATATAAAGGAACACTACACCACCTATCTAATGAGATTTATCCCTAATTATTATTTTATTTTTGCTCGGTAATAAATTTATATGCGCAAGAAATTTTACGTACACAAATAGGTTATGCCACATCTAGGTATTGTACATTTTTTAAAATATTAAAAAGGTTATATTAAAGATTGCACTTTTTCAATGAAAAAAATCCAATACTTGCAACTCCAGGTATTTGGGCAAAAAGAAAAAAATGAAATACCTCCACCTTGATGATGATGAGTTTCGAACTCAGATCACTCGTATTATCAGTTGACGACTTTACCATTATTGTATTACAATGACATCTGCAAACTTATATTGGAATCCAAAGACTTAAAAAAATTCAACCAAAACGCTCCCCTTGAAGAATGTGGAGATACACAAACTTAAAGCGACATCTGCAAACATTAGCTAGAGTGACTTTATCACGAAAAACTTAGACAAAAAACCAAAAAAGAAGAATATGCAACCCAAACCCATACCTTAATTTGAATTCTATCATGCCTTCAAAATTTTAGTTATTTCAGAATTTATAATTTGTTTCCAACCATTTAATTTTATCAGTTCAAACTGATCGCGATACTCAACCTCTATAACAATGTCTTGCTCCAATCAATCATGTTATCTAAGATGACAATTTTTCAACTAACCCGCTGATTACTATTTCTGTTTCCGACCACATAAAAGATAATTCTTAAACATATGCCATATTACATTAATAAGCATTGGCATCCTGTTTTCACGGGTAGAGGGGAGCCTAACGCCGAGATAGGCAGTTGCCAACTTTGCTAGGCTGGCTTCCAAACCCATTCCTAAAATAAAATGTTAAAATTCTAACAGGGGTGTATTCAATCGAGAGTTGTATGGATAATAATGCATTTTCATTTGCCAGAATCCAGAGGATTAATATAGAATCTTGAAAGGAGTCTTGCGGAATATAATAAATTATAATAGATTAATATAGAATCATAAATTGAAC
This sequence comes from Papaver nudicaule, assembly GCA_023529015.1. Classification (NCBI taxonomy): domain Eukaryota; kingdom Viridiplantae; phylum Streptophyta; class Magnoliopsida; order Ranunculales; family Papaveraceae; genus Papaver; species Papaver nudicaule. The sequence continues at coordinate 14,840 of JAJJMA010107450.1, read as the reverse complement.
TTTCTCATGGAAAAGTAAGGAATAATAAAGATTTTTAAAAATAAAAATGATTATAAAAAATATGAATAACTATTATGCCAGAGTATAATATGCGCGTAATGGCACGACATTGGTGTAAAAATTGTAAGTTTGCCTAGGAATTTTTGTCATGGTGGTGGCGGGACGATGCTAGTGGTGGACGTGGACGGAGAGGTGGTGTCGGTGGTGGAGGTGGTATCGGTGGTGCTAGTGATGGTGGTGGAGGCGGCGGAGTTGGTGATGGAGGTGACAATGGTGTTGCTTGTGGTGGTGGCGTGGTGGCGGCGGTGACAATGGTGTTGGTGGCGGCGGAGGTTGCGTGATGTTGGTGGTGGCGGAGGTAGTCGGGTCACAATGGTGTTGGGGGCGGATGTGGTGGTGGAGGTGGTGGTGGCACAAACCCTATTTTATTAGCAAAAATGAAAATATATAAGTTTCCGCAAAAGTCTTGTGTCTTGAGTTAAGATTTGTAAGAGAAAATAATGTATATATTTTGCCTTGTAATATCCACAAGATTCCACAAAAGTCTTGGGTCATTAACTTTCCACAAAAATCTAATTGAGTTGGATACCTCGGATTGTTATACAATTTAATAATCATTAAATTGAATACCTCGGAGAATTAAGGAATCCTGATAAGTAAAAAATTAAATACCATGGAAATTTCGGAAGTCTTAAATATCCAGAAAATTCCTGATTGAATACACCCCTGTAATTATCCAAAGCCTAATCTTTACCTTTTGCTTTCCATAACACATTTTCTGCCTCCGCCCTTGCTTCTGCCACCAGTCATCAGTAATATTGTATTTCCTGTTGTGCTTAGCTGCAGTGAGTGTGAGTTTTTCTGTCTTTTTTTTTCCTGGCGTCATTAAGGCCGACTAAAAAAAATCAAGGCAGATTTCGAAAATTTTTCAAAACACGATCACCCGGGTGTAATTAGGTTATCCCTTATCTCAGTGTCTAAAATAGCACCACACATATTAAGCTACCGATTAACTCAAAAATAGTTACCGATTAAGCTAACCTAACTACAAATTAATCTACTTAGCCACCGATTAGCTTAGGTTGTTTTATTTTTGTTATTTTGAGAGAGAGTTAGAAGAAGAAGAAGAAAAAGAAGAAGAAGAAAAAGAAGAAGAAGTTTTTTTTTTTTTGTTGAGATGGTTGTTATGAGTGAGATTGAGCGGGGTGAATCTTCTTCTCTTGAAGATGATCATGCTACGAATTCCTCTTACGTTAAAGAAGCCATGGATTGTTGGAACTCTACCATTCTAGAGAAAAGCCATGAACAAGAGTGTTTGGAAGAAAATCAAGAATCAAAGAAGGGAAAGGAAGTGAACTCGACTCCAAATGATCAGGTAGTTCTCTAATTTGAAACCCATTAGCTTGTAATGGTTGATTGACGTATGAAAAATCAAAGTTTGCATGCTTTGAATGTTGCAGTTAGAATATTCGGTAGATCCAGACCATTAATGGAGCCACCGAATATCCCAACCACCATCCGTACATGCACAATAAAGTAACCATTCGGTTGCTCGAAATCTCTTTTAAGCTACCGAATGTATACTCGGTAGTCTAAGGTGATTTAATTAGCTACCGAATGTGTACTCGGTGGCTCAAATGGTTACCGAATCATATTGATTTTTGGTACAGAATATTGGCCAAACCTCATCTATATTCGGTGGCTTAATTAGCTACCGAGTGCTGCTTTCTAGTACTACTCGGCAGTTTATATATTTCATCGAGCTACCGATTATTGTTAATTTTCCAATTTAGTTGTCTAATGTTTTCAATCTTCTTTGTAGCTTGTACCCTTTGGGGACCTTCCCGAGGATGATGTTGTTGAATAGGATTCGTACATTGGTGGTAAAGAAGAAAGCAAAAACAACACAAATTGGAAAATTCAAAATTTCCTAAAATCCTGAAATTGTATTGATATTTTTGTTGGATGTGCAATCCGTTTGGGAGGGCTCATGTGTGCAAAATCCACAAGCAAAGTAAATTTTGTATTGCTTCATGGAAGATTAGATAATTGGTTGATTGAATCAGCCTGAATATCATGTACAGTAGTTTGAAGTTAGGACTTTACAAACAAAAACAGCCCAACTCCACAAGTCAGTTAAAGGCAGTACATGTGTCTCACACCACTCGGTAGCTCGATATATAAACTATCTACCGAGTGGTGTAAATTAAAGGCACAAAACATATACTCGGCAAGCAAAAAAACAACCGAATACACAAAAATGTCCCTCGGTAGACAAAATAGCCACCGAGTAAACCCTTATATTCTGTAGCTCATACTAGCTACCGAATATACTAGATTTTGGGTACAGACACTGTAGCAATTTTCTTTTATCATCGGCAGCTTACAAAAACTACTGAATGTAGCTTATTCGGTAGCTCGGGTATATTATAAAGCTACCGAGTGAACCTGGCGTGAGTCGAACACGCATCTTCTGACATGAAGCCACTTGTGCTACCATTGCACCACAGATTCTCAATTTACTAAAAGATACTACTACTCTTACATCAAGATGGACACTTATACATGAAAGTTATGTATGACAGGGCAACCATACTATCTTATACTGCACCCAACATGCACATCATGTAAACCAAGTTCATATTCAGTCATGAAAATTCAAATAAGTCACTTTTCATGCTTAAGGCTTTAAAGAATATGCACAACGTAACTGAATAGAAGTAAGAGTTCGTTAGTCAAACTGAATTGCAGAAGAATGCAGTTAGTAGACTGTATGAACCCACAAAACTCTAGGGAGAGAAAACCGAAAGGGATTTACCTCAGGCTCGTGACTTTGAAACTCCGTCTTATAACGGAATTCAGGATGTCTGATATTGTAATCCATCCTCTCTAGATCTCTTCGATTTCCATTCTACACGTTATACAAAAGAATGGGTGAGCAGATACAAAGAAACAAATGCGATTTCTAGATTTTTGCCCACATTAATTGCAAACAAATGACCACACAATTCTCTCTAATCACATATGCGAACTGGTGGGCCTATCTAGTTATTCACCGCACAACCTCTAAGCACACAATACATACAAACCAGACAAACTTCCAACATTAGCTCTATAAGTCAAAAAATCTCTGTAAACCACATTGTTGCCCATTTGTGACCAAGCTACCTGCTATGCATCAACCTCTACATAATTTTTAGAATCTCAAACCATATGAGCACAACCATCCTGTCCATGACAAACCATCCAGCAGCAACCTTGACTTGAACCCTTCATTAAAGCTACAGAAACCACCAGCAGAACCATTGGTAACACTTCTGTCCAACAAACCACAACACAACCCAACCTGCCAAACCCTTCTCTTGGTTGCTCAACTCCCAGCACAAACCTGATGACGTAAACAACACAGCAGTAGGAACAAGGCAACGACAGCATGGAAACAGCATCAACAGGGCAACAACAGCTGCATCAGCCGCAGGGCAGCAACATCAACTACACAGTTCTTTACAGTTCTGCAGCAGCGAGACCACACAAATCTCCCCTTGAAACTTGTTCTCCTGGTTCCAAATCTTGAATCAAACACCAACCCAACTCTTTATTCAGCAAGTAGGCATATTCTGAACCTTAAAATCCTCCATTCAAACTCCACAGATGGCAGCTCAAGCTCCAGTTTTCTTCTTGTTCCAGCAGCTTCAGTTCAGGCGTTTTTACAAACAGCTGCTGTGCATTTCTGTTGTTCTTTGTTTCTAAGTCAATTTGATTTCTCCCTCTAATCACAGCTCCGTCCCTGCAACATTCATCACAAACAAGACACTAACAAACATTCATAACCCAGTAGAACTCGACCAGATTCATTTCTCAATCAGTACACAATCGACTCATCTACAGCAGCACACAAACCCATCTCTTCTTTCACTCGTTTAATCAACCAAAACTGAATCCAGAAGCCTTGAATCGAATGTTGTTTTCATGTCCTCGTTTATCTTCGAACTTCCCAGCTGAACCTTTAAAATCCAGGGCAAATAAGCCTTCTTCTTCATTGATTTCTCTTGGTAAATCTGTAGATAGTTCACATCGTTTGAGATAGTTCACATATAGAGGATGAGAATGGTAGTTGTTTAGGTTTAGGTTTAGGGGAAGGGAAGAGGAGAAGGGGAGGAGGAGAATGAAATTCTCATTCGGTAGGTTTAGGTTAAAACATTACGAAAGGGTAGTACAGACATTTTACGTATAAGGGAAAGGGTATAACTAGTTTTTCGCCCACCCATTTAGCCATCCCTTAACGCGTCAAGCTGGATGGGCGAATAACCCAAATCTGCCTTGATTCTTTTTGGTATGCCTTGATGACGCCAGTTTTTTTTTTGTCTTTTTTTTTTTTTCTTTGGGAACACCTTGTCATTGAAAACGTTTCCTTGTATGAAGAAATGACGTTTCCTTACTTCTTTGTTTCCGAAACAATGAAAACGTTTTTTTAACAAAAAAAAAAAAAGGAGTAGCTTGTGTTGGACGCCCCGTGATCCCTTTACACATAAAAAGTCTTAAGTGACTGTCTCATTTTCTGGCGCTTAAAATTCTAGGGTTTACACTTTACCCCCTCTCGCTTCCTCTTCCTAGTTCCTCCTGATGATTATTCATCGATTTCCTTACAGATCTCTTCTAAATGACGATAACCCAGTTCTCTAAACACCCTTATACATCAATTTCACCCTGAAATTTCATCCAGTTTCCAAATTCTTAAACCCTAGAATTGTAGAAGATCAGTCGCCCGACAGAAATTGGGGAAATTTTTTCATCTTTCCACGAGGTTAGTAAACTATAACCTTGTTCTTCTGATTTTTAATGAAATTGAAGTTCAGGGTCTTACCGGAGTCTAGTGTAGATCTTGTTAATTATGGTCCACAAACTGTTCGGTTATATGTCTCAGTGAAAAATTTGTCAGTTTCTTGGTTTCATTTATGTTTTCCTTAATTGTGATTATGTCGTTTTTGGCAAAGATTATTAGCTTTTAATCTTCTTGTGGTAGGGGTGCAGATTGGGTTTGTTATTATCAACTTATTAAGAATTATGAATTTATGATTGTGCTTTTAGGTGTTACAGTGTAATTCAAAATGTCTATGACTTGTTTGGTTATATGTCTCATAGAAAATTTGTCAGTTTTTTAGTTTCATTTATGTTTCCTTGATTGTGATTATGTGGTTTTTGGCAAAGATTATTAGCTTTGAATCTTCTTGTGGTACGCGTGCAGATTGGGTTTGTTCTTATCAACTTATTGAGAATTGTGATTTTGTTTTTATGTGTTACAGTGTAATTCAAAATGTCTCTGACAATTAAGAATTATGATTAGAAGTGTTTGGTTATATGTCTCAAAGAAAATTTGTCAGTTTTTCAGTTTCATTTATGTTTCCTTGGTTGTGATTATGTTGCTTTTGGCAAAGATTATTGGCTTTTAATCTTCTTGTAGTAGGCGTGCAGATTGGGTTTGAATGGGATTTGTTAATATCATCTTATTAGTGTTTTTATGTGTTACAATGTACTTGAAGATGTCAATGAAGGCGTGGAAGGAAGTGTTAAACATTAACAACCAACAGACCGAGGTTAGCTGTAGTGTGCAGTAAGATTGGACTGTCTCATTATGTTTGTGGTTTTCAAAATGGTGCAGTTTGTCTTCTAGGATTTGCGGTTTATAATTAACCCATACTTGTTTCTGAACTTTCTTTTTCAGGTTATAAAACCACACAGTCTACTGGAACTGTATGACTTGCTCGTCAGTTTGTCTTTGGACTCCACATTACAGTGTCCTGGTGAAAAGCTTACTGGTTTACGTAAACTCTCCAATTTTCTCTTTGACGAACTTTCAAGGAGGTTCGCACATTTGCTTTCTAGCGTAGGGCAAGGTATACTATGTTCGGATTCGTGGGGTCTTTTACAGGACTTAACTCTTTTGTTAAGATGCTGTATTTCTATGCTACACTTGCTAGAGTTTGACACAAGTCTCCTCATTGAAAAGTGCCAAATTCTCTTTAGTATACTTGGCAAAGTATGTTCTCCGGAATTAGCATCTTATGCTGGAAGAAAGGGGAGAAATGTGATTAGCGTTAAGGAATCCATTTCACGTGAGTGCACTATTGCTGGCGAAAATTGTATTACCTCTGTAGTAATGGAATATGAAACTTTTATGTGCGGTGTTCAAAAATCTGGTGCTTTGATTCCTGTCCTGCGCTCAATCGTCGAGGTATTTTTGACCACTTCAACCCTCTTATTTTCTCAGTAATTTAGTGAACATTTCAACATGAAACGTTTAGACACTGTAATGATATCCCATAGTTGAAATTATGAAAACCATATATTAACTTTTCGGTAGTGATATCTAAATTGTGTTCATATGTTCATCCCAACCCAAAGTTGTTCAAACACTGTTTTCTGAATTTCAGGTGTTCACCAATGAATTTCTAGTGCACAAGAAATTGGGAGATTATTTTACGATGGTTGAGAAAATTTCTTCTACAAGTGATAAACTATTTATCTGCCCATTGAATCTTGGTTCAAGCAATGTTGTGTTGGAGTTATTATCTTCTCATTTTCTTCTATCAGTTTCGGATGAGCCAAGCTTCAGGAACTCCCTGGAAACATTTGCTCCGCTGTGCAATGAGAAACTCCCTTTCCTTGACCTAATAAGCCTAAATGCAGCTATGCAATTACTTTCAACAGTCGTCATATATTCTGCCCCAAAACTTTTACAAGCGTGTGTAATTTCCTTGGTATGTGGACGCAGTAGCATAAACTTGCCTTTCGAGAAACAAGCATCAGATCCAACACTCATGAACTGGTACATTTCAGCATTTGAAATATCATTGAACTTGTATTCCCGAAACATGTCAAGTTTTCAATTGGGTGATGATCATGAAGAACCTAAAAGTGGGTCTGATTTTGGTGATAAACCATGTAACATGGGAGGATTTTCGCATCTATCTTTTGAATCTTATGTTCGGCCGGCCATGTATCGCCAAGTTAAAGTTCACACAACTAACTTTGACAAATCAAGTGACAGTTTAGCGTCAAAAACGAAGTCTGATCTTATGAATGCTTGTACTACATATATGAAGGAAAACCAGAATATTCTTATCGAGACATACAGAGATGAAAGTTTATCTGTTTTGTGTTACATTATATCAAGGATCCTTTCTGGAGATATCGAGGCCAATAAATCTTGGAAGAAAGGAAACATAAGTCAGCAGGAAATGTATCTTTTGGCTTCTATACTAAACTTGATGAGCAGTTCACTGTTGCAAACAATCTGGTCTATGCATAAACAAAGTTTGGGTGATGCTAAAGTGCTACAAGATTATTCTCAGTGTGCGGAGTACGATGTGATAATAAGCATCATTAGTTGTTTCCAGCAGTGCAGCATTAGTCAACCTATGAACACCCTAGTATCAGATATGATGGCACATTACCCCGCAAGGCACAAGTACTCGAAAATGATGTTAATGCACTTTGCAGGCTTGCTGTTGTTTAGTTTTGAAGCTGGACTTGAGTTCTTAAGCAAGGCTTGTATATTCATGCTGATGACATTGATGAACCTCTTTATTTTCGAAGAGGGCAATCTGGATGCGCTGAAACAAGCTCCTCATGTTGAAGACGAATCATTATCACCTCGACCTTCAAATAAATCATTGGTGGTAATGTCTTCCTCTATTATATTTAAGTTATATGAATACTTGTGTCTGTTCATTTCCCCTGTTTTTGAAATATAATATGCTGTTTCAGGTCTATCGTCCACGTAAGGCTTCCCTTCAAGTTGCATCGAATTTTCTAAAGTTTCAAAGGTGCAACATAAGGTACATAATTTTTCTTTTATGGATTTCTCAGTCTTCAAACAAGTTCTTGAAGATTACTTCTATAAAGTTTCGATGCATAAGGCTGGGATTCCAGATGAGTAAATTTGGAGACTATTACTTAGTTTCGCTTTTGGTATCCTGGATTTATGATTGTAATGGCTGAGGCATTAGTTTTTTTTTTTTATACTATCACGCGTTCCTCTGACTCTAAACCTCACATTTAGTTTTTTCCATCAGTTGCCATAACTCTTTGGTTTTCTGCAGGGTAATTGCTCCAATTCAAACTGACGCTTCAAGAAGTACCCTGATCAGCGATAGTTTAGAAAATCTTGATCTCAGCATAGCGGAGGAAACTAGAAGTAATTATACATGTAACGGCGAGAATTATTTGAAATGCATATTCGGTAAAAACAAACCTCCAGACTATGAAGAGTTGGCTGATTTTGTTGTGTGCAAACAAGGAAAAGATTATCCAAAGTGGTTCAAAAATCGAAAAATATTTCGAAAGCACAGGCGGGATGAAAAGGCAGGCGACAGAAAAGAAAGGTTAAAGAAATTAAGAGCCATTCTTTATTAGAAAGCTTGTCTTGAATCTTAAGCTCAAGTTCTTAACTAGAGCTTCACTGATTTTGTTTGTGCAGAATGCCAATGTTGATTAGGGTTTATCATTTTGAAATCTGCAAGAAGGAAATAGAAATTAGTGAATTTTGTATAGGTTGCAAGTCACATTGCAAGTGACATTTGAAGAGCTTGTAAAATATATAAAAGGCTCTTAGAGTGAAACTTTTTGTGAAACTTCAAGAATCCCAATTACATTTTGGTAAACAAAAACAACTTGCTGATGTTGTAACTCCACCGATGTATCAAGCTCCAAACCATCATCTCCAGTTTCGTGGTTCTCACCACCACTCTCTGGATCGTCGTCTCGGTGAGGCGGCTGAATAAAATGAAACAATGTTATTACAAAGGTATATAAACTCGAAACCTGTATGCACTTCCCTCTCAAATACAAGGGACTCCAGGATAGGCCAAGTAATTAAGACTTCATCAATGCTAGCTTTAAGTTCCACGTTCAAATGTTTCAAGTGATGAAATGTAGGCAAATTGTTCATGAGATCTTCTTCATACCGGAGAGTCTATTCATCACAAACCAAACAAGATCATTTTATATCAGTTTCAAGAGTCAGATCAATCATAACACAGCTCTGCTAGGACTTGCGCCCGAGGCGCCGATTTAGGCGCCAAAAGAGTACGAGTCGCTCAGTGAGCGCCTCGACTGTGATGCGTCCAAGGCGCATGATGCGCCAACTCATACCCTTTGATTAAATTTATTCTGGTCGCGTCAGGCGCCTTAGTCGTTCTGAGGCGTGATGCCTGGCTTGTCGCCTCGCCTCACGCCTCAAACAACATAGCATTACACAACCTGGATAGCAACAAACAGACCTTTAGGACTCGATGAGAAAGCGTCAGGCACTTTGCATATGAAAGCGCTCAAGAAATTTACTTGCAGCTGCATGCACCAAGACCATATCCTATACCCCATCCTTTGCATCACCAACATATTGCTGGAAAGCTAGACAAGTCATATTCCTTCGAAAAGATCATCCCAGTAGGTGAGTGACACAAGACTTGGAGCATGAATATTAAGTAAACAATCTTGTAAACCATTTGATTTGAAATCCCATAAATCGTACTCGTCACTACCAATAATCTCCAAGTGTTTCAGTGTAGGAATGGTCAAGTGCTCAAGGACAGGGCCAATCGGAAAAGAGGTTCTCATTGCCACTGCTAAATTTGGCTTGCCAGAGTTTAAGGTGCTTGAGCCTTGGAAAAGACATATATGTATTCGGGAAGATGCATAATCTGGGATAAACTTAGCTCCAAATATATCAATGATTCACAAGTAACAAGAGATGAGGGTATAATAAAAGGTTATACGAGCTCTATATGGAGATTTAAGTCTTCAATGTCATGCATTATTGCAGCGGAGATCCATGAATCAACCCAGATCATCTGTCTTTACTGATCAGATATCGAGATTTTTTAAGACTTGTCCTCCTATAGGCCAGTTTTCCTCTTCTTTTTCGTCCCTTGTTTTTCTTCTTCTTTTTCGACCCTTCTTGTCTTTCCTCCTTGATTTTCATCATCTCTGAAAGTGTATTTTCCAGTTTTGGTATAACATCCTCGATGCATCTAAACACGCTCCGACCATGAAAGAA
>JAJJMA010107409.1:0-14026 GCA_023529015.1 Papaver nudicaule | reverse complement strand
TCATATTGTGCACCTCTTTGATGGCATTCTTGTAAATAAAATGAAAACTATGGCTGTTTGTTCAAAATGAGAAGGGATTAGTCATTTTTGGAAGTCATTAGTCAATCTCGGTAATAATTAGTGTAAGTGTGCTAGTTTCTGCAAATTCTTGGATGGAACAGCAATCGGGATTGATTTAGGGACGACATATTCATGTGTTGGAGTATGGCAGCATGATCGAGTTGAGATTATTGCCAACGATCAGGGGAATCGCACTACTCCTTCATATGTTGCCTTTACTGATACCGAACGGATGATTGGTGATGCTGCTAAGAATCAAGCTGCTATGAACCCTGTCAACACCGTTTTCGGTAAAGATTTTTTCAAATTTTCATGATCATGTTTGTTATTGTACATTACTCTAGTTTTGTATTCTTTGTTGTCTGATGAGTCTGTTTTCTGTTCTGTAGATGCAAAGCGTTTAATTGGTAGGAAAATCAGCGATAGCTTTGTTCAGAGTGATATCAAGCTATGGCCCTTCAAAGTCATTGAGGGAGAAGACAAGAGACCAATGATCCAAGTCAACTACATGGGCAAGGTGAAACTGTTATCAGCTGAGGAGATCTCATCCATGGTTCTCATTAAGATGCGACAAACTGCTGAAGAATATCTCGGCTCGAGTGTTAAGAACGCAGTTATTACTGTCCCTGCTTATTTTAGTGATTCTCAGCGTCAAGCTACTAAGGATGCTGGTATAATTGCTGGTCTTCATGTGCTTCAAATCCTTAATGAGCCAACAGCGGCTGGAATTGCATACGGCCTTGATAAGAAGGCGGCACGCGTTGGTATGGAGAATGTTCTTATCTTTGATCTTGGTGGTGGTACTATGGATGTTTCTATACTTACCATTAACAAAGGAAAATTTGAAGTCAAGGCTACAGCTGGAGATACCCATCTCGGAGGAGAGGATTTTGATAACAGAATGTTGAATCACTTTGTTCAAGAGTTTAGAAGGAGGCATAACAAGGACATTAGTGGAAACCCAAAGGCTCTTAGGAGGCTGAGAACATCATGTGAGAGGGCAAAGAGAAACCTCTCATCTACGACTCGATCAAACATTGAGGTTGATGCCTTGTATGATGGGGTTGATTTTCAAATGCCGGTAACTCGTGCTAAATTTGAAGAACTGAACAAGGATTTATTCAGCAAGTGTATGGATTCTGTTGAGAAGTGTTTGAGGGATGCTAAGATGGACAAGAGCAGCGTTCATGAAATCGTGCTCGTTGGTGGGTCTACTAGAATTCCAAAGGTACAGTCTCTAATGCGGGATTTCTTTGATGGGAAGGAACTCTGCAAGGGCATCAACGCTGACGAGGCTGTGGCTTATGGTGCTGCAGTGCAAGCTGCATTTTTATGTGGCGAGGGCAACGAGAAGGTGCAGGACTTTGTTTTGGTGGATGTCACCCCTCACTCTCTTGGTATTGAGTTGGGTGAAGGTGACATGGATATAGTTATCCCAAGGAATACAACCATTCCCATCAAGATGGAAAACCCTATAAGTACCCGTTTTGATAATCAAATTTGTGTGAAAGTTCCAGTGTATGAAGGTGAGAGCAGTAGAGTCTGCAACAATAAGTTGCTGGGTGAATTCTTGTTAAGGGGAATTCCACCAGCACCTCGTGGTGTTCCTGATATAAGAGTGTGCTTTGACATAGATGCAGACGGTATATTGACCGTGTCTGCCGAAGACAGGAAATCAGGGAGCAAAAATAAGATTACGATTACAAATGTTAAGGGGAGGTTTTCAAAGGCTGCGATCGAGAGAATGGTTCGAGATGCTGAGAAATATAATACAGAAGATAAAGATCGCAAGAAGAAGGTGGACTTAAGGAACTCTTTTGAGGAATACGTAGACGACATTAAGAATAAAATCAATGGCCAGGGATCGTTAGCCGGGAAAAAGAAGATTGAGGATGCAGTTAACAAGGCCGTCCAGTGGTTGAATGACAATGAATTAGGTGAGTTAGACGAAATCCACAACCAGATGAAGGAATTAGAGAATGTATGCAGTCCTATCATAGGTAAAATGTGGCCACCTTCAAAAAAATCTAAAAGAGAGTAAGATGCCCAAAAGCTAAAATAGAGTAAGATGCCCCAATAGGGTCGTCCGGGAAGAGATTCTCTTTTAAGTTTTTTTTTTCTTTTAGTTCAACTAATTAGCGCTTGTAAAACTTCATTATCATTTTTGCAGTGGTGGTTTTAATTTGTTTTACATATATGTTAGTTTTGCCAAACAAAATTTCCCGGCTTCAAATATGAACAACTCTTTATCAAATTCTTAACCCCTGACTTCCATATTGCAATTACTTGCTCTGGCTAGTTAAGCTACACTCAGTAAGCATTTGCATCTATAGGCGTCAACTAAAAATAGGATGAATGGCGATAAAACGGAGAGTATTCCCATTTTATTTCAGAAAAACGGAACACCCCTTGGGCATTGATTATGTGAAAGTCTCATAGGACCCGGTTAACATAAACTTGCTTGACTTCCATATCCTCATACAGCCCCTGCCTGAAGCAGTTTACTATTTATTCATGCAAAATGTACTTAATTCTTCATTAGAGTCTTTTACTAGTCCGAGAATGACAAAACACGCATACTATATCCCCTCTTGAATTGAATGGAAAGACTGTATTCTCTAAATTGATAAGATTAATTTGGAAACTCACAAATTATATCCCAATTTTGATAAGATTGTTTGGAAACTCACACATTATATCCCCACTTAAGTTTCTGCCTAAACTATATCTTTCTTTCCAAATGATACAACAATTAGTAGCTGCAATTATAGTCTAACACTAATTACATTTATCCAGCGCTCTAGTGGTATTAGGCAATCACGAGTGCACAATGAATATGAATTTTTAAGCCATCAGGTTTTGCCATTATGGAGATGCACAAAATCGGATTCAAAAGCTGGCGTTTCCGAAGTACATGCTAATTGCATTGTTATGCACTTGTGTGCATAATGCGACTCCTTACAACTCGAAAATATAAAAGGAAAGAAAAAGAGAGGTTTGGTCCATTTCTTTCTCCAGTGTCCAGATGTGATGATTTAATCATTTTTCCAAACAAGAAAAGAACCAGCGCAGATTGTGCATTTAAACTATAATAAGGTATAAATTAGCCTAAAAATTAACTACTAGTAAATCCTTAAATTAACAAAATCTTCTTAACCATTAGTTTCCAACCAATTCAGAGTCATCTTCTCCCTGCTATTTCTCTTCATTTTCTTACAAATATCCTCCTTTGATCTTCATATTTTTTCATTACCAACTCTCAGTAATCGATAAGAGTTGGTAAAAAATAAAAAAAATAAATCATGGTGAGAAAACATTGAATTTTTTTAACAGTTGGAAGCTAATCTTCTTTATCTTCCTACATTCACAATTTACTTGTTCATATACTAATTGCAATTCTCTTTTTCAATTTGTGCGAATTTCTTCTTTTACAGGGAAGTAAGGCCTTTCTTTTCATTTTTGGGGTTATCATATCAACCTATGTCCATGTTGCATCAGCAAGAGGATCTTTCAATGTCATGAAATTCGGCGCAGTAGGTGATGGCATAAGAGATGATACTCAAGTAAGTAAATATGTTTCAGATAAAGAATTAAGCTGCATTTTAAGCAAAAGATCATTCGATATAAATTACAGATGTTTCTCTAATAAAAGCAGATAACATATCGTATCCATTTGTTTTAGGCATTCGTGAAAGCCTGGGCAGCAACATGCGGAGTAGCAAAAGGAATTCCAAAAATGCTTGTGCCAAGAAGGAGGACCTTTTTAGTTAGACCTACTGATTTTGCTGGCCCTTGCAAGGCTAAAAACGTCTCTGTTGAGGTGTGTGTTATGAGTCTTTTCTTCGCATTTTAACATCGGTAACGGATCTTGCATCATATCTAAGATGTCTTCTTCTTCGTTTTTGTGTTTTATTAAGATCGGTGGAACTATTGTCGCACCCGTCTCTCCTAAAGCATGGGCTCCAAATCAAAACACATGGCTTAAATTCACCAATGTGAATGGACTCCATGTCAATGGACATGGTGTACTTGATGCACGAGGTCAGGCTTGGTGGGAACAGTCATGCCATAACCTCAAACATCAAGACCGACCGGGATGCACCAAACTACAACCAGCTGTTAGTATTACACATTCGGTGTACTCTTACATTTTTATTTTTTTGGGAGTTTTTTCTTGGAAAGTGAATAATTAGAACCGCATTACATGGGATTGCAGGCCATAAACTTCTGGGGAACAAATGATGGTAAATTCAGTGACATGACTGTTAAGAATGCTGCTATGTTCCATATAACTCTCTTGGCTTTGGACGGTTTCGAAGTCCGCAACATCAAGGTTAACTCCCCCGAATCAAGCCCCAACACAGATGGCCTACACACTCAGAATGTCAAACATGTCACTATTTCTGACAGCCAGTTCAGGAGCGGTACGTACACGTACATACTTTGCTGATGTTATTACTTCTTCACAGGGAGATTAAATCTTACCAATAAATGTATTTATCATTCATCCATTCAGGTGATGACTGTGTGTCAATTGGAGACAAGAGTTCGTATGTTTACGTCCGTAACTGTCACTGCGGACCTGGACACGGAGTAAGGTTAGTAGCTAGCTAGTCAGTGAATCTCATTTAGTAGTATACATAAAAGGACCTCGTTGATGCTGAGATGGTTGCCATACGCTTGCAGTATTGGAAGCCTTGGTTCAGGAGGAACTGAAGCCGCAGTAGAGGAGATCCACGTTGAGAACATCAAATTTGTCGGTACCATGTTTGGCTGCAGAATCAAGACTTACCAGGTACGTAATCGCAGCAATTTCACTAATGTGGCTTCTCCGATAACCAGTAGTCTGACTTGTTTAACTCTGCTTGGTTCTTTAGGGTGGGAAAGGGTACTGCCGTGCAGTCACATTCAAGCACAGCAACTTCACCAATGTGTTGAACCCTTTATACATCGATCAACACTACTTCTCCACTTCTTCAGTTGAGACAAGTGCTGTTCGTATTAGCGATGTGACCTTCGATGACTTGAGAGGAACAAGCGATGCTCGCATACAATCTGCAATCTCCATGAAGTGTAGTAATTTGGTTGCTTGCACCGGTCTTAAATTCAGCAACATCCACTTGACACCTGCAATGCCTGGAATGAAAATTAATTCTACCATCAACAATGCCCATGGAGCCATACTTGGAAGAGTTGAACCTCAGATAGTTGGTTTGAAAGCGGCCATATAATTCGCTGCCCAGCTGCAGCATCCCAGCGCGCTCCGATGCTTGTGGAATCCATCATATGGTTGATTTTTTGTTGTTTTAAAAGAATGTTTCTTACTTCCCGAATTATGTGAAAGCCTTGGTGTATCATAGTTGAGGCCTAAAGGGTACTAATAAGATGACCATCTTTGATGATTTTGAACATTAAACATGAACAAAAAGAGAGAAGATATGATGCCTGGTGAAGTGTAATTGAGATTGGAGCTCAGCTTGTCGCCAGCCTTCCATCTAAATTGTAATCCTGTTGATTCTGATTCTGATTAACAATATATGATTTTTTGTTAAAATATATATATATATATATATATATATATAAAATATGGGGTGAAGGTGGATCGAACACCTGACCTTGAAGTCTTTAGCCCCACGCTCTCCCAACTGAGCTACCACCCCAAAGTTGTGCTGCGGTGTCTAAATTAATTGATTTATAGCTCTTCAAACCTTTCAGCCCGGCAAAGTCTGCTTCATGTCATGGTGTGTTTGTGGCAAATTTATTCCTCAAGAATCAAAAAGTCATCCTTTTCTATCAAAAAAAAAAAAGAATCAAAAAGTCACCCACAAAAAACAAGTACTCTTTGTTCATTTGATGCCTTTATTTGTCTGTTTTACTACAGCAAAATATATAGTATGTGTTGTTGTATGATTGGAGATAAATTGTAAGGGCAAAAAATGTTTGTTTATTTCTTTGATATTATATGAAAGATTATATTAATGGTTGGATTGGAGGCCACTACCTACGCACTCTGGTAGGTACGCAAAGAAGAGAGTTCTTTGCTGAAAAGTTTGTATCAAATTCCGTCGGCAAACAAAACCAGTTTTTTTTTTTTTGATAATTCTTGTAAATGTATCATTAATGCACTAAAGTGATTTGAAGGACTCGATTGTTAATTTTTGTTGTGAGAAATGATATGCAAGTTATAAATCGGATTTGACCAAGATTATGTTCTGCTATTGCTGAATGATTGTAAGTTGATTGTGTTTTAAAAAATAGGGATTTGAGTGTGATACATAAATTAAACCATGGATTTCAAGAAGGAAAACTGACAGAGTTTGTTGAAAATAAGAAAATGTATTGATTGAAGACGTGAACATTACATAGAGGAGAGCATCTCTTTATAGCAGAGAATGCGACACAACAGACGACACTACAGACCAAACTAGGACAGTACAAAGAGATAAGGTAATGAGTCATACAGCACTCAACAAACAAACGGTAATAAGAAAGATAGAACTGACTCAATACAAACTGACTTAGACAAAGCTAACTCAACTAACTAGCTGACTGAACTAACACTCTAACAAAAACTAAGTAGTACATTGATGAACTAAAAACAAGTAGCTCCCATCACATCTTCAAGAAAACACTTGTTTATTTTCATTAACTTGGAATCTATTACTGCATAAAAAAATTCAACACGATAACATAGTTCAACTGTAAACCCATGTTGTTGATACCGAGCTCTCTCTATCGTTCATATTTGGTACATCTATGGGACGTTTTTCGCAAAATAAGTTTACAGTAGTTTAAGTTATTTAATCCCTTGTCCTTCAAATTTTTGATTAGTGATTTAGTTGATGAAACGCACTCTGCTTCGCATTCAAAATATCTTGGGACCTATTTTCCAAAGTCTGGCAAATAAAAATCAGTGATCTCCATAATTCATTTCATGAAATGTAAAGTGCAAACAAAATCAAAAGACATTGATTCATTAGTTGCACCGGCATCCCCTCGCTGTGAATAAGTAGTTCCATCATCAATGATATTGATTAAAACTTCACATATAAAACTAAACATATTGATTAGGCTTGTAATACATTAAATGAAAACTCCATTCAGTATTCGTGAAATGTTTGGGCTTCAAACTCAAAATCAATTGGCAATGAGTGGAGTGGCTCATACAAATCATATAGAGGATCTTTGCTTTGGTGTTAGGCAATGTGGGACCTCCTCATTAATTTGGGGGCGAGCCCATATTTAATGGGGGCGAAGGCGAATCCAAAATAGGGTCACAATGAAGTAATCTCAAAAACCCCTTATACACCATAATTAGGATTAGAGATTGTAATTGGGATTCGCAAATAAATTATTGATTATCAAAAATATTAGATTGTTAATTAGAAAATCATCCTAAGACTAGATAGTTAGCCATTATCACCACCACCTCCATTATAACCACCACCATCTCCATTTCCACCACCACCGCCGCCTCCAATTCCACCCCCCACCACCGCCACCATTTGTCGATGTGTTTTTGAAAATGTTCAAACATGATCCTCAAAGATCAAAACAGTTATGGGAAGACTCACTTCAATGTTAAATTTTTCGAAAATCAACTCAACCCAATTGCTTCGTCCCAGAATCGTCAAAGAAATGACATAATATTGTGACGATTCTCCAAAAATCGTCAAGGTTTAATGATGGTCTATGACGACCCAGCGGGTAGAGATGAACAATCGTCAAGTTTTTTGAAGTTCCATGACGATTTAAGAAGTAGATCTAAATTGCCCGAAAATACTGCTTGCTAAATCGTCACACTATGTAATAACACCTTGACGATTTATCTTTGAGAAGAATCACCCCTCTGCCAAGAAAACAAGGTAAATCATCATACTATGTTATAAGATCTTGACGACTTGGATTTGACAAAAAACAGTTATGCTCAAATCGTCGTGATTTACATCATGACCATGACGAGTTTAGGTGTATTAACAGCTGTTTGGAAACAGGTTGTCGGAATCGTCGTGGTTTGAACATAAACCATGACGAATTTCTGATTTTTTCTTTGAGTTTCCAAACAATTTAGACATGTAAACTAACACAAATGAATCAAACAAAGTACGATTTACCATTGTCAGCAACAAACCGTTAAAAACAAAAAAAAAACCATTGTCAACCTAGGAAACGAAAAATGTATCAAACTCACCAAACCGACATAATATTCTTTCACCTACTAAAACCAAAGTGCGAAACGAAAAAACTAAACCATATCATTGTTGACCCCATCGGCTTCACCTTCACCTTCACCACGACCACGACCACGACCACGACCACGCCCACGACCACAACCACGACCTCGTCTAGAAGTTTCTCCTGTCTCAAGAGTCTCTTGAGTGTCACTGGTTTCAATATGACGACTCTTCGTGTTGCGTCGTAATTCCTCAAACATGTGCTCCGCCTCAGGCATATTGATGTGCCTAATGTGTTGATTATGTTGGTTCAGTTCAACTTCGGTCAACCCCTTTCCTTTATCCGATCTCAAACACAACCAGTTGAGGACATCTTTCAACCGCTCCTTCTGTTATCATAAAAAAAAACATGAGTTAGATGTTTGAGTAATCTAAGTGTGAATCTTACACAACTCAATTACGAAATGTATACTTACGCATAACTTGTACAACGAAGAATCATCATGGACGGTATTACGCCCACGTCCACCACGGCCACGAGGTACTCTAACTTCCCCTTCCCCACGTATCACTTTGGCATGCGTGAATGCAAGGTACCAATGCATGTATTCTTTTGTGCTCTCATGTCCAAGCACCACCATGCATTCCGGATCCCATAAAACGTCTATCAAATTATCCGTCCATGCATTCCAATGTTTGTAAGAGGGCTCTAGTTTGTATATTACGACGATACGTCCAATGTCAGCACCTGATTTATCACGATCCACTTTGAATGCCCCATCACCTTTTTCGTCAAGTGGACGATCTTGAATATACCCGACTTGCCTCATTATTCGGCTCGGGTCGTACATTGTATGCCCAAGGGGGTGCCACAAAGGACCATTGTACATACAAATTGGTTCTCTTGGTGCCATTTTTCCCTACTTCCTATGGTCCATGTAGGGGTCAAAAACTACCTCATGTGCCTCCATGCTGTCTAATCTTTGGCGAACGAAAAGGTACCAATTCTTCTTTCCCTTCAGCTGATCCCCTGTAAACATGTACCACTGGCCTCTTGGTTGATGTGGTTGCCATTGCCCTTTCTTTGCCAGATCAATCCACTTATCATTTGCTGCCATTAGTTTCGGAAAGTGTTCATAAATCCACACCTGTGAAGAGCATCAACTACACATAAACAACATGCCATATATATGTACGAACTTAAACCACCAAAAAACCATATATTACCTGCAGCAGAGACGTGTTGCAATTGAATTGAGCAGTTTTATGCCGGGATACCATTCTCAGCGCCGTGTTCACGTGTGACACTATGGCTGTTCCCCACGAGTACTGGTTCACCTCATCCAAGGGATGTAGTAGCTGGAGGTAGTTGGCGTTCACCCTGTTACCGGCAGACGAAGGGAATACACAAATAGCGAGGACATATAAGAGATAATTAAGCCACAGCAGCAGCCCTTACTTCATGATCTTCCAGTCCAGCATCCTCTTCTTTTTTCTTGGTCCCAGAATACTCCGCTCTCAACCTTACCAGATTGAACTCCCTCTTCGGTTTGTCATACTTATCAAGCATAAACCATGAGTTCGCCTCGTCCTAACCCCACCCAAACAACTCTTCGCACAATTCACGAAGTCTCTGAAAAGTGAGTTGCCTTTCGTAGCATTCACTGGTTGACTTGCCATCAATTTTGACCTGGAAAGTATGATGAGCATCTTCAGGAGTGAGCCCCATCTCCCCGAACTCAAAGTGCATGGTGTCGGTCTCCGCATAATACCTCTCACGGAATGCAGATACTGTCTCGCTGTCATAGTTGATAACAGAGTTATCCACGATTGGCCTCAGACCGGAGTTGTCAACAATCTCTATGAACCTTTCGCATTCACCTTCAAGCGGCCAGTTGGACATATTGCGGTACGCCGTTTGGTGCCTCAATATTCTAGTGGCATTCGAATGAACCTACGAGATAAAAATTTATTAATAACAATCAAATTAGCTAAACGTATCTTAAATTATAAGCAAGGGACGGGTATATTACCATGGTAGCGTAGACTGTTTGAGCCCAAGAGGTTTTGTATCCGAAAAGAACCTCTCCACCATCAGCTGGTACCCCGTAAGGTCCGTGTTCTTTTGGTAGCATCAGAATCTCATCGGGAATGTGTGGTTCCTTCGCTTTAGCTTTCTTTTTGCGTTTGGGTTGGTCTTCACCTTGGGGTTGGTCTTCACCTTGGACCTCATCATCATCATCATTAAGAATATCCTCATCATCATTAGGACTATCCTCATCATCCTCATCACCTTGGGGTACGTCATTAGGTTGTACCCCATCAACTGCGTATTCGTCAAATTGCACTTGGAGCACGTCGAGAGGAATATCATCTTCAGCCCTCGGATCATTACCATCATCATCGAACTCCATAGGAGTAGGAACTGCATCAGGGTTTGGCTCACGGATTATCACGGGTCGCTGTCTGGTAGAACGAAGACTTGGTTTGGAACCCGTGGGTGGCATTGGTCTTTTTCCACTTTTGATTTTCTCCAACCTTAATACATACACATAACAAATCAATTAACAAGTAAAATGACACAGTAAATCGTCATGGAAACAAAAGAATATATGACGATTCTCATCAGAACTATTTAAATCGTCAAGGAATTTTACAAATGCACGACGAGTTTATTAAGCCCCACTCTAAATCGTCAAGGTAAAGCATTACGATTTACTCATAAAACTGAACAGAACCAAAATTTTCTATGTCCAAACTCGTCATGCTTTGTGACACTATTGAGACGATTTCATGAAACTCGTCAAGTTAATGTATAGTTACATGACGATTCAAGGCATGCAAAAATAGGAAATTTAATCTGATAGTGACTAACTCGTCAAGGAATTATGGAAAACCTCGACGATTCTTCTTAATCTTTTTTCTGTGGGACAATATTCAGAAGATTTAGGGCAACTCGTCAAGGAAATGTATTATTGTATGACGATTCTGTGCATGCCAAACTAGGAAACTATATCTGAAACTGTGTAAATCGTCAAGCTTTTGTTCAATTGCAAGACGATTGTTCTTAATTTTTTTTCTGAAACTGTAAAATCGTCGTGTTATTCTTTCATAGCTTGACGATTTTTCATGCTGTAAATTCAATTGACGGTTTCTAACCTATCAAATCGATTCAAACTACATCTTAAACAATTGAAAAAGTGATTGGATGAACTTACCTCTGAATTTCCGCCAAAGAATCTTCCCCCGGTTGTTCTTCCTCTTCGTCACGGTTGTTATTTGATTTTTTCTTTTCTTTCCTCCTCTTGTAAGTAATTGTTGAATCATCTCCTTCTCCGTCGATAGCCATGAATTCAATTCGCACTCGAGACTAGTAAGTCAGGATTTTGAGAAAATATGAAGAGGTCGAATTCGATTTTTGGGTTTCGTTTTTTTTTTTTGTTTTTTGTTTTTTTGAGAAGTTATGTGGGAAGTTAATGGAGGAGTAGGGGGAGTGGGAGTGATTTTTTGTAACTGAAAATTGAGAGGGAGAATTAGTGGGTAGATAATTAGTGGTAATTATGATTTGTAACGGATTAGGATAAATTAGTTGTAATTAGCCACCCTTATAAACTGGGGTGGGATATTTGAAGTAGTGATCGCCCCCATTAAATATGGGCTCGCCCCCAAATTTGCCAGGCTAATTAGGTCCTCACAGTATCCCTTACACATTTTAATGTACCGACTTGATTAAGTCCCTTCTCAGTTTCCAACATCATCAATAGAGATCAATTACTCAATTTAAGAACCTTTAGTTTTTTAAGATCGTCGTTCCGATTACAAAAAGCTCCAACAATGCTAACAATGGAAACTACCTTATTAAAAAAGTTATGAACTGAAATTACCTTTCTTGATGCTGCTACTAACGCCAATTGTAACGGATGTGCTAAAACAATGAATATGGTAAGCATAAGGGCAGTCCTTTGAAATCAAAGCTTGATTCCATTCCATTCCATTCACCCCTATATTTAACTGGCATCGTCGTATCCTTGACCTCTGAGATCAATTTACTTATTGATGAGTGAATTGAAATTAGCGGGGGCTAAGCCCAATTTTCTAGGAGCCCACGATTCTCATACATAATGTCTCCGTTCAGTTTGGATATTTCATAAAAACTCTTTAACGTATCAAAAACTTGGGATCAACTAATAATGGTTATCTTTTCTAGTTCAATTATGTCATATATATCTACTAAAATGGGCGATTGAGAGTGCGAGCTCCGAATATTCTTCGTTCTCGTACGCACCCATCCGTCTATGCACACTGTCTTACACCATCCATCGACTCCTCTGGGCCACCATGCCTTGCGAGTAAGCAACCTTTTATGAAAAAAGTTGTCAATCTAGTTGTGATAACACCATCGATTTACTTATTTGACGAATGAATTGAAACTAGTGGGGCCTAAGCCCATTTGGCCAGGAGCCCAACTCTCATACATGATGTCTTAGTTCTGTTTGGAGATTTCAAAAAACTCTCTAACATATCAAAAAACTTGGGACCAGCTAATAATGGTTATCTTTTCTAGTTCAATTATGTCATATCTACTAAAATGGGCGATTGAGAGTGCGAGCTCCGAATACTCTTCGTTCTCGTACGCACCCATATGTCTATGCACAATGTCTTACGCCATCCATCGACTCCTCTGGGCCGATATCTTGCAAGTAAGCAACCTTTTATGAAAAAAGTTGTCAATCTGGTTGTGGAGGGTAAAACACCCTCGGGAAAAGCATCAAGATCAAAAGGACTAGGCACTGCCAGAAGATGTAGCAGCTTTACTTCGGAATCAGCCAGCGGAGTTATCTCGAGGAAGAACTCGAAGATAGAAGATTAGCCTAGGTCATTGAAGGATAAAAGCATGAAGTCATCTTCGGAGGTCTCACCGAAGGAACCGCCTTACTCGACAAGCTCTGACACCACCACGATTGAGTATCTTGTCTTATTAGCTGTAAACAACTACCGACTCGGCCTATCTAAGGCGAGCTCGAGAAACATTGTAGGGGTTGGATTTTTGGTGTAACCTAAGTTGTGAAGGGTGAGATTAGGTTATTTTTCTCCTCTAACTTCTAAGGATCATATCCATGTATTAGTTACCACAAGATTTAATGAGTAATCGTGTTCTTATCTAGCATATTCTCTTATTTATTGTCTTCGATGTTGTTCTTATTCTTTTCGCTCTCTCATATGATTGAATACTGTCTGTATTGCATTGGTATTTGTATAGTTCTATTGGCTGTTAGGTGTGAAGTATCCATGCAGATTTTACACTCACACACTGGTTGTTATAACACAATCGATTTACTTATTTGATGAATGAATTGAAACTAGCGGGGCCTAAGCCCATTTGGCCACGATCCCAATTCTCATACATGATTTATCCGTCCAGTTTGGAGATTTTATAAAAACTCTCTAACGTATCAAAAAAATTGAGATCATCAAATAATGGTTATCTTTTGTAGTTCAATTATGTCATATCTACCAAAATGGGCGATTGAGAGCGCAAGCTCAAAATATTTTTCGTTCTCGAACGGGTTACCAATTTAGTTGTTACAACACCATCGCACCACCACCACCAACTCCTCCATAACACATTGCTGCCGAGGACAAACCTATGAGAGGATTAAGCCTGGCTTTAGCTCGGCTAGCCCTTAAGGTCTACAAGCCCTTAAGGTCACAAAAAAGATTTACAGCCTCCTAGGTCCGTCCCTACCACTCCCTGCTCAGAATGCCACCGTCAAACCGTTACATAATCTCAA
>JAJJMA010107404.1:0-14753 GCA_023529015.1 Papaver nudicaule | reverse complement strand
CCATTGACTTGGTTTAGCTTGTCTTGTTCGATTTTGATCTCGAGCACTACGAAAGTACCCAGAGACGGTGCATTGTTTTGAAGGCAAAAACAACGCGAACCCGTTAGGAAAAGGTTGAAGAATAACATTGGTAGGGACAAGAGGTCCAGAGTCAGTATTTGTTACCAAATCAAGCATTTCATTATTCGTCTCTAAAACAGATTCATGGTATTCTGGTGATCTTTCTGGTTGCTCAAATCGCATCTCGCTTCTTAACACATGACATTTAGAGTCTCTTTAGGATTCATCACTGTTTGAGAAGGGAGTGTACCTGCTGCTTGTGCTTTCGGCAGGTTCATATCATTAGCTAGTTGGCTAACTTGATTTTGTATTTCTTTAATAGCCATCTCCGATTTCTACTGAAACTGGTTGAAACCCTGCACACTCTTTGAGATCTCTTGCGTACCTTGCATTATAATATTGTTGTCATCCACCGACATACCATACCCTATACTGGCCTGTTGTGGTCTTGTTTGGAATTGATAACCACTTGGATGATTATATCCAAGATTAGAAGTCCCGTCACGCTGATTCGCATAACTAAAGTTTGGATGATCTCGCACCCTGGATTATGCGTGTTTGAGTAGGGGTCATATTTCTGCCTTGGTTGCTCTTGGTACAATGCATTTGCTTGCTCCGTCTCATTGTTGAATGAAGTAAAAATTACCTGCCATTTGTTGCATCATTCTCTACATGTTTCTCATTCTTTGATCATTATAATAACCTTCACCTATTACATTTACATTCTTCGCAAGTGTATCTGACTGGGAGGAGAATTTTTGAGAATTGGATGCCATGTTCTCAATCGAGTCTTTACTTCTTCGACTGTGTTTTCGCCTAAGGCTCCACCACTTGCAGCATATATCATTGCTCTATCATGTGATAATAGTTCTTCATAGAAGTTCTAGATGACGATTATACCACTCTCAGTACGCATAAAGAGTTTCACCGGTTATTTGATTAATGCCACTAATATCCATCTGAAATCGTGTTGCCTTTGAAGCTTCAAGATACTTCTCAAGAAACAACTTCTTTATTGTTGCCCATGTTGTTACACTTCCAACAGTAAAAAAAATATAACCATTCCCCTGCAGAATCAATTAAATACAGTCAGAAAGATGCCAACAAAACTTTATCAGAGTCTACAACCACTTGTTTTCATACTCGTCACAACATATTGAAACCGTTGCATGCGGCGATTTAGATTTTCTCCTGCCATCCCTCTGAACTTTGGTAGAAAATGAATGAGTCGGGGCTTCAACTATATGGTTCCTTTCAACTCAATGCAAAGAGGTTGTCGTTCCAAGTTAGGATAATCATATTCCTTGAGTGTACGAGCAATTTATGTGTGTTCCTCTTCTTCTATATCTGAATCTGAGAAATTGCGTGATGAAGAACTATGAGAAAGCAACATGTTTATTGCCAAGATGTACTCCATTGAATCTTTGAGAACCTTGGCTGAGAGAGTTGTAATTCCCACCAAATCCCTTGTAGGAGCTAGTGAGTGTACCTGAAATAAGATTCTTGAGTAAAAGTTATAATCTAAACTTGAAACAAAAAGCAAAATCAAGCAAAAAATAAAACAATAACACTTCAAACTACCACTGCCTCTCCTCCGGCAGCGACACTAATTTTGATGGGATGTCAACGTATCAATAATATTTTATTTACTCTTACACAATTCTATAAAGAAGTAGCTATGCAAGTCGAGTTTTGTCCACAGTGAGATGTGAGTTCAAGTTGTTATAGAGTTCACGTTCCGATGTAAATATAATAAAGCAACAAACATAGACGAGTAAACTGGATTTTTTTGAATCAAATAATAATAATAAAAAGCGATTACCAAATTCTTATCAATCAGTGAAATATATCATAATCAGTCTCATGCATATTTCTTGCAATATCCTACCATCAGATCCATGGAGATCCATGGATTACTTGGATGAAAAAATGAGTCGTAGTAACATGAGACTACACTTAGGTCTTTTTGTTCTCGAAACTGATAATTTCATTTCAATCCCATAAGCATCATTTTCCATCAGCACCACATGTGCAGTAGCTAGGTGGTGAAATCCACTCACTTTCTAACACCCATACTTTCTTCTAGAAGTTAAGCCCAGAACCCCACTCTTCAAATCATCTTGCTCTTGTACGACCCACTAGACCAAAGCAACACCACCATCTCCCTTGTTCCTTGTCATTGGCTTGTTCTATTTAAGTTGTAGGCATTTCCTCCACCAGCTAACAACTAACTAACAACCTAGTTACTGCCAGGTTAAGTAAAAGAATCACCACTTTATTCTCTGACATGTAACACAAGAATTAAAATTTCTCTTTAACTCATGTGGAACTATCGATCAGTTGAATCGAGCCTTAAGCAAATGTACCATTATGCTCAATTTTTATGTTTCCATTTTCTTTTTGCAACTTCAAGCCACTGTACCTGCAAACATATAAAACAAACGTAATATAAAAATCTACGAGGAATTAGCTAACAAAAGTGTATGAAAAATGTACTATTGAATAGGTGTTTTAGGCACCTACCAGAATGATCTCACTAATCCACTAAGCCATTCTTGTTCGAGAACCAACACTATCATGATCATCACTCTTCACCACCGATGGAAGCAACTCATTCCCATTCTTCTGTGTTGCCCGAGCTCCATATTTCTCCACAAAACACTCATACCCGATAATTTTTAGCCTTTCCTGCCATCAAAATCACCTAATAGACCTTCAACATTTCACAAGACTCAACCATAACTTCTTTTTTTAATTGTTGTTGTTGTTCATGTTGTTTAATCAAATATTAAGGATTTAGTGTTTCTCGATTTCAAGTTTGGAACAAGTTCGGAAACCCATCGAAGATGATTAAGAAAAATATAATATATATCTGTACGTGATTAGATATGGTGGTGGTGACGTTGATGGAGGTAGGGTGTGTGGAGGTGAAATTATTGACCATGATATAAAAGAACACCCAAACTTAAAAAGAAAAGAGTTTATGTGGTTTACCACCGTGATTTGATACTAACGATTATGAATCGTAGAAAATGAGTGTAGATGGTGAAAAATAGAAGAGGGACAAAAATGTAAAACAACTCTATGATTATGCCTTACCTAAAGGCAATTGCCTACTCAGGCGCATCTCTATAGCTCAGAATGCAACCTATTCTACGAGCTGAATATACTCTCTATGAGTTCTCTCTTATAACTCCCGGTGGAGAGGATAATATCATGGTGTAGTATCGATAACCTCACCAACATGTAAACCCATCAATTTACTTCATGTCGACAGCCTCGAATTCCTCGATATCAGAACTAAATTGCTCAATGGTATGTGGTGGAGAGTTAACAGAGACGCATCCTCACGGATTTCCTCTTAAGTATGACTCGACATCCGAGTCTCAATGAAAACCTCAGAAGTACAGCAGCTCCAGGCCTGCCCAGAGCTCTCTGAGAAGGATCCAGCAGCCTAAACACACGTAGGCAGATCACACTCTAAACACATAATGGTCTAATATACCATGGATAAGCACGCCATGACTTACAGCACGCTATAGCGCGCACACGAATACGCCATAGCGCAAGTGCACAAATACGCCATAGCCAAAGTGGCATAGCCTGAATACAAAAAGATTAGCCTTGGTCATACACCAAGGCCTCAGCCCCTAGGCATGGCGCCACAACAAAGGTGGCCTAGGCCATTGGCCAAGGTCGTGGTCTTCCCAGACTATGGCGCCATGAACTATGGCTCCACAACAAAGCTGACTGGCCAAGGCCGTAGTGCAAATGATGTGGCGCCATGATGCATGGCGCCACGAGATCCGACCTTGGCCCAAGGCCAAGGTCGTTGCTGATACACGATGGCGCCATATCCATGGCGCTATGAGTCCCTGGCCTTGGCCAAGGCTGTTGCTATACGTCCACTATGCGTGTCTCTAAGGCGCCACACTCACGTTGGCCACAAAGTCATAGCCACACGACGTTGTTCAAACTCAACACAACCATGCAATATCTGCATACCACTCGAGATATCAAAACATCACACGGGGGGATATCTTTAGGGGTATTGGTCTGGCGGTCTACGGCAGGTAGAAAGAAACTGATAGAGATGATGGACAGTTACGAGAAGGTGGTGCTGAGTGGACATGTTCTACATGACTCTAACAGTTACAGAACACAACTCATGTCCTCCACTCTTCCACGATTTCCACTTTCTCTGTCGAGAGATCAGGGTGAGTTCAACACTATAAATAGAGGCTTCCTCTATCTTCCAAGGCAGAACATCTTTCTAGAGCATTTTCAGAAACATTCTCAGAGCAAAAACACCTGACCAATACAACACGCTTCTAGCCTTGGAGATTTCCATTCAACCTTACGACGGAGATCTTGAACTCTTACACCCAAAATACATCCTCAACCTGATCTCTAGTTTCTTCGCTGTTTCCCTCCCTAGACCAACCTCTATCCTCTCTGTGACCGAAGCAAGACGTGAACGGCCATTTTCTTGGTTTAGGCTCGTCTTGTTCGACTTTGATCTCGAGCACTACGAAAGTACCCAGAGACGGTGCATTGTTTTTCAGGCAAAAACAGTTGGCGACCACAGCGGGAGATCAATCTCTCGGTTCCAGAAGACTCTCTCAAAAAAATGGTTGAACTTAGGTCAGGATCAGATACCAAAAACCCCAACTCTTCAACTGACGGTGCTTGATAATCATTGTCGAAAGTTCTCTCCGGATTTCGTATTTATTGTTGAACGGTAGAATTCAATTCAATTCCTGATAGTTTTTGGACTAAGTTAAAGCTTAAGCTGGTGAAAGTCAATGACAGGGATTCTCAACTGCCTAACTTATGGTGTCTGTGTGCTTCTGTAGATGGTGAAAAATGAGAGAGGGACAAGATTGTCAAAACACTCTCGAAACCATGCCTTATTAAAGACAATCGCCTATTCAGGCTCACAGCTCAGAGTGCAACCCATTCCATGAGCTCGACAAACTCTCTATGAGCTCTCTCTTATAACTCCGGTGGGGAGGGTAATATCATAGTGCAGTACTAATAACCTCACCAACATATTAAACCCATTGATCTGTTTCATGTCGACACCCATCTCGATATCAGAACCAGGTCGCTTAATGGTATACGGTGAAGAGTTAACAGAGACGTATCCTCATGGATTTCCTCTTAATACGACTCAATATACGAGTCTTGATGCAAACCTCTGGAATATTGAAGCTCTAGGCCGGTCCAGAGCTCTAAACAGGCTTAAGCAGATCTAATCCCAAGTTCAGGATGGTCTAGCCTAACATGGATAAACACGTCATGACTTCAAGTGTGTTGTAGCATAAGCACACACACCACGACTAAGGCACAGGTTGCCCCAAAGTCGACCCTGGCCAGATACCAAAACCATAACGCCACATAGCATGGCACTCTGAACCATGGACCACCATGGATTTACAAGAAATTGGTGCAAAGACGCCACAAACCTACTTGGCCTTGGCCAAAAGCCAAGGCCACGCTACAAGACACGGCCACAAAACAAACTGGCCTTGGCCAGGAGCCAAGGCCGTGGCGCCATGGAACAAGCGCAAAGCGCCATGGAACAAGCGCAAAGCGCCTTAGAAACTTGGCCCTGGCCAAAGGCCAAGGCCGTAGCGCCATGAGCTATGGCGTCACTACCATAAACATAGCGCAAGGCGCTTCGAGAACTTGGCCCTGGCCAAAGGCCAAGGCCGTGGCGCCAAGAACCGTGGCGCCATAGAACTAGCGCAAAGCGCTTTAAACTTAACCTTGGCCAAAGGCCAAGGCCGTAGCCCCTTGGGTTATGGCGCTATGCACTCCTATGCACTTGCGCCCCATAGGCACTACGATCATATTTGGTCACGCCAATTAGTCATACGACTCCACTCAACTACGCAATATCCGCGTATCACTCGAGACATCAAAAACATCACACGAGGGGATAACTTTAGGGGTATTGGTCTGGCGGTCTACGGCAGTTGAAAGAAACTAATGGAGATAGTGGACAGTTACGAGAAGATGGCGCGAGTGGGCATGTTCTACACGACTCAGGCAGTTGCGGAAAACAACTCATGTCCTCCACTCCCCCACTCTTCCACGACTTCCACCTTCTCTGTCGAGAGATCAGGGTGAGTTCGAAACTATAAATAGAGGCTTCCTCTATCTTCCAAGGCAGAACGACTAGAACACAGAAACAGAAATAACAAGAACATCAGAGCCTCAGAGAAAACACACCTGAGAATCAAAACACGTTTCTAGCCTTGGAGATTTCTAGTCGACTTCACGACGGAGATCTTGAACTCTTACACCCAAAACACATCCTCAACCTGATCTCAAGTTTCTTCGTTGTTTCCCTCCCTAGACCAACCTCTATCCTCTCTGTGACCGAAGCAAGACGTGAACGTCCATTTTCTTGGTTTAGGCTCGTCTTGTTCGACTTTGATCTCCGAGAACTACGAAAGTACCCAGAGACGGTACATTGTTTTTGCAGGTAAAAACAGTTGGCGACCACAGTGGGAGATCACTCTCGGTTCCAGAAAGTCATCTTAGAATGTCTGGGCTAGGGATAGGGTCTGAAGAACCTCACCCTCACCTCAACACTTTGAATCCTAATAGCCATCACCGATCAATATCAACTGCAGAAGGGCGAGAACCTGCCAACACCTCCAACTATAGAAGAAATAGCCCGGCGACAGGATGCTCTCGCTAACCAACAAATGAACATCACGACCACCTTGATGGAGATTACAGCCTACCTCAAGTCTCTGGCGGAGGAACCACTGAACCCCCCTGGAGTCCCAGCAGTGGAAAGGACCATCACGAGAACGAGGGACGAATCGCCTATGGTCGCACACCACAAGGACGACAACCAACCAGCCCGAGAAGCCTCTCGAGCCTACACCACCCTTTATTTTCCCAGGTACGACGGAACCGGTCATGCACGAGAACATATCTCGCGTTTCCTAGAGTCCCTGGGGGAATACGGATACAGTCATACCTTGAGGCTTAACGAGTTCCCGAAGTCTCTTATCGGAAGAGCTTATTAATGGTACGTTCATCTCCCACCAAGAACCACGAGCACCTGGAATGGATTGATGGACGCTTTCTTCAAGGAATTTCTTTTTGGGAAGGTAACTCTCTCCGATTTAAGTAAAGTGCGTCAAAAAGTTGGAGAATGCCCTGACGAGTACGTGAAGAGGTTCAAAGGACAAGCCCTCGGTTGCTGCGCCCCAGACGTAACAGAACCACAACTAGTGGAAATTTGCACTGGTACCATGACTCCTATCTACCGTGCTCTCTTAGAAGATCTTCAGTTGCAGACTCTCGCCGAACTCCAGGAGGCAGCAGCAAGGTCTACCTCTATAATACTCACGTTGAGAGATAGGGCTCAACTACTGAAGCATGGGGAACTCACTGAAGAAACAATAGAAGCTTAGACAACGACAGGAAGAGAAAAGCGGGAGAATACCTCACCGAACACCAAGCACACGACCCAACGGCGCGGAGCGTAGTACCGGAAGGGGACTTGCAACAACGACAAGAAGGGATCGATCTACCAAACGACCTCACAACGAGGGAGACGAAACAACTGCTAGACTCTTTAGTCCGAGACAAACTCGTAGAATTGCCCAGAGCATTGAGGCCTCCCACAGTTTCAAACGAATTCTCGAAGAACACGTTGTCAAAGCCAAATCACGTTCTTATATGCCGTGCCCAGACCCCCCACACATCCAAACTCTCACGGATCACAAAGAACCCGTGAATCAGAGAGTAAAGAATCTGATGCACCAACTGTGCGAAATCTTGTGTTTCTCGAAGTCGCAATGACGAGATATGTTTACAGCGCTCAACCACGTGGTGTCAGGAAGACAGCTGCCATTTGGAGAGGAAGAAGACCCACACTCGTCAACCCCAGACAAGGCTTCAGTAAGATACGACTGGGGAGTACTAGCTAGACAAGGTTGGGGAATACTCACTACCGCGTATTTACGCGACGTCGGCTTCCCCAATACATTGTTGGATCCAGGAGCGAAGATCAACATCATCTCTGCAACGACACTAGAAGCTTCGGGAAGCTCGCTACACGATGTCACCGGTTCACCAGAAACGTTGGAAGATCCTGAAGGAAGGACGGTGACGACTCGTGGACGAACAACTCTACAAATAGAGGTGAACGGAGTACGAACAGAGACTGAAATCTATGTGGTCCCACGAAACTCAGAGCACGACATGGTCCTCGGTCACCCTTGGTTAAAAGACAACCAGAGTCTACTTAACGAAGCCGCAATCCCACTCGGAGCACCAACTGAGCCAGAGGATCTCCACGCAGTGACGATATCCCTGTACGAGGAAGGAGGAGCCTCGCCAACCTCCGAGAAAAGATCAAGGATGACATCCCCGCAAAATACGGACGAAACACTTATCGCGAGGTATGAGTGGATCATGAACCCTACTCAATATTTTAGAAGATGGACGACCTCTTCCCCTGGCCATGAAACCCTTAATACCTTGTTTAGCCAATTAGAAATAGGGGACGAGAAAACCAACGACAACAGGTTTACCCGCCGTCCTCGAAAATCACCGTTATACCGGAAGCTTCACCGCCTTAGAGCCCCGGTAACCAACGACGGAGGTTACGAAGTGGGAGAATTGGTGATGAAGACTAACAGACAAGGAGGGGGACAGCCCGAAGGACCTTACGTGGTTATTAAATCCGCGCTGAACGGATACTACAAACTCGCCTCGCTCAAAGACGGATGCAAGGATGCAATAATAATCAAGGAAAAGCGGATTGAAGCATATCCCAATTAAACCTTAGTTAAAAAAAAACATAAAACCATTGTACATTGTCGAGACATGAGACTCGTTCTATCATTGTCTTTCAAATGAATAATAATAAAGAATTCCCAAAACCATGAGTCGAGAAACAAAACCAAAACAATCAGAAAAGACCAAATAACACAGTATCCTTAGCCTCTTAAGAATCTCTCATGTTTGAAAGAACCTCCCGCTCCTTCACAAACCTAGCTTTCAGTTCAGCAACCTCCTTTTCTTTCGCTGCAAGGACGTCTTCTGTAACCCCCTCGGCCCCAACCTTCGCATTTTTCCGCTTCTCGAACCTCTCCCGGAGCCAAGTCACATTGTAGGACTCAGACTCAGCAGCTGCTATAGCATCCTCCCAATCCCGCAGCATCCCTGGTTCGACCCCATGCATGGAGTTTTCCTGCATCTCAGCAATCTGCTCCAACAGGACTCCGACGAACCCTTCCGCCATGGCACGGTTTGTGTCCTCCCTTGCAATATGCCCGAACTCTCTCCAGATACGTGTGTATATGTTCTCATACTCCCGGGAAACAACGAAGCCGCCTATAGCCACCTGGTAGGACCTGACTCTACTCAGAAGGGAAAAAGCAACACCTCGACCTGGATAAAGCGCGTTCAGTCTAGCCTCCATGGCCCCAATCTCAGCATCAGCAGCATCCCCGGAGTCAGAGCCCACAATCTCCTCAGTCTTATCGTTCTCGACGACTTCTTCCTTGTCGCCTTCATCCACGGACACGCCTACGGTAACGGGGAAGCTACGCCACTAGTCACCACCGTCTCGTCGCGCATAAACTCTCCGCTCTCCTTCGTAGACTAAAAAAAATAGAGGAGTCAAAAAAGAGGGCGTGAGTTACCACTGGTCTAGAAATAAGGAAGAAATAACCAAAGACATAGAGAGAGTGAATCCCTTACCGCGACAGGACTCGACTCCTCACGAAGAGGTGATGAAGCATCGAACGTCTCAGCTACCCCTCGCTCCTTGTCACCAACAGTTGAAGACCCCACTGTCTCTGTGTCTCCTAGATGATCCGTCTGCAAGAAAGGCAACACGAGGATGAAGACTCGACTAAACATTAACAGAGAAGCAAAGCAGTCTTGGTAGAAGATCCACTACCGTCACATCAACGTCCTCATACTCTGGCACGTATCCCATGGGGATTCTCATCCGAGGTCGATTCCTCCTGGTACCTCGAACTGAAACCATGTCATCCGACTGGGGACTAGGAGTAGAGCACACCTGCAGAAGAATAATCAAGGGTAAGGAGAAAGACATTTTATAACCAAGAAGGAATAACAGTCGGATCACCATACCTGAGCGGGAGCGACAAGAGTACCCTGACTTCCCTCGTTGACGAAACCACGAAGGACTTTGAGGGTACCGTTCCAAAACTCATGATACTCGAGAGTCATCCTCGCTGGTCGGTGACGAAAGATAAAGGGAGAACGACGACCGAGGTGAAGTGATACGTCGAGCGAAGACCGCAATTCAGCCATGGAAGGCGCAAGGAGCAACTTCTTGGGCACATCTTGATCGAAACCCATCACTCTCGCCGCTCTATCAACATTGTAAGGCATTACCACCTCTTCTCCGTGAAGGTAACCAAGGATGTAACCCGGAGTGCTGCTGTTGATAAAGATGGCTTGCCCAACAGTAAGTCCACTCGACTCTCGGGGTCCTGATCGTAACTCAACACCAGGATCCTCCGTGAAAGTTATGGGTTGTATGATATCAGAGGAAGAGTTAGTATACCACGGGCGGAAGTTGACATTCCTCTCATCATCTAGCAAATCCCTCAACTCTGGAGAGGGAATGGACAACTTGCTATTCCACTGCAGGATTCGAGAACACTCCTTCAATGTATTATTCAAAGAAGCCCCCTTTCTGGGTCTATGAGGTATAAAATGCTCCCACAAGATCGCCTGGATAAACGAAGGGTTTGCGTAAGTACGGACCCTACTGACGCCGGGCACCAACATATCCCAAACGAAAGCGTCGAACTGAGCATACTGGGAACCAAGGAACAAGCTGCCGATAGGCAAGCTCTGACCATGAGCCAGGAGAACGGCAAGGGGAACAACATAAGGTTTCAAGGTACCAAGAGGAGCATCAGCGAAAATATCCCTGGACAACCAGAGTACCAGGAACGCGGCAATACAGAGAATGCTCTCGGGAGATCCCCTATTGGGACTTGCGCCACCCACATACCAGTGATTGGTCCACTTAATGTAAGTTTCGCTTGAATAAGCTTTGGGTACCTGCAATTCTTGGATCTTCCTGTTCAAAACCCCGATCATCGCGCTTTGAGCTGAAGAACAGCTATCTGGGAGATTCCCTAACATTGGAAGATGATATAAAGCAGCCACCGACTCTAGGGAGATCGCGAACTCGCCCCAACTAGTCACGAAAGTCTTTGTTGCCCTACACCAATGAAGGAGGAAAGTAACAATGGCGCCAGAATCCTTATACATTCTCAAGTTCCTAGTTGCTTTCACCGCATAGAAGACTCCTGACCGCTCCAGAATCGGCTGAACCTTCTCGTTAGTTAGCACAAAGTCATACCAAGCACAACAAAGTGGTACGGCGAAGGACGGAACTCTGAAGTCAACAGGCACACCCTCAAGCGCCTTGAATTCCAAACAAAACCTAACAGTCTCCGAAGGCACTACAGTCAGAGAATCGTCGAAGTCGCCTTGCCTTGGCATGAAGCAGGCAGAAAAATCTCCACGACCAACAAAGGCGGTCGGGTTCCTCACGACAGGAGCATATGAAAAGCTGTCATCACACTTGGGAGTTCTTGCAGCAGTATCACGAACGAAATGATGGCTGGAAGTTGACTTCTGGTTACCGCCACGCTTCCTCTGCAGCGTGCAAACAAGTTCAAGTAAGTCATCGCTACTCGTATTTTCTAAAAACATAAATGCCCATGCGTAAATGCTTATTGGAATACATGTGCAACAACAAAAAAAATGTATGCATGTATGTGGCGTCATATTCATGGCACCACCAACTTGACTTCGATCAATAGCGAAGTCACCCAAAAAAAAAAAGAGAAATCTCTCTTTACGAGTACACGTGTGGCGCCATATTCATGGCGCCGACAAACTTGGCCTCAGCCAAGCCGAGGCCGAAAAAAAAATAAATAAAATAAAAATAAAAATAAAAAAAATCACGGGTATGTGTGGCCAAGCCGAGGTCATGAAACCCTCATGGCGCCACAATCTGTGGCCCACCAAATCCCTTTACGTATATATATATATATATGCTACGTTAAAAAAAATATAAAAAAATAAATAAAAACCTAGGTGGTCTAAAACCCTAGTTTACCTTGTTGCTCTGTGTTGTAGCTCCACTTAATGAGCAAGATCGCAAGTACAGATAATAATAAAAGGGAGGAGAGTGGTCAAAAAGAAAAGAAAACTGCTCTGAGAAACCTATCTTTGTCCTTCCTTCTTTTTTAAGAATTTAACCTAGGCATAAGTATATATATACATGAATAATTAGGGAATCCTAGTTCCGGTGAAACTCTCGAAGGAAGGGAGAGGGAGGAGGACCGACGGCCCCCCCTTCAGGAAAAAAAAAATGCGTGCAAAGGATGGCACGGATTTCGAGGCGCCATGGCCGCGCCCGCGCCACATCTCGTGACGCCATGGCCATAGCGCCATGGCCGCCTCTATTCCCACGCATGCACGTCCTTAAAAAAAAGAGAAGAAAATTTTCTCAAGCACAAAATTGCTCTTGACTGTTAGGGTTCTTAACACTGAGACCTAATCCTTGGAACCCCTTTGCTAAAAAAAACACACACAACAATAATAAGAGAGAAGACTAAAACCCTAGAAAGATAACGTCACCATCTGAATGCTTAGCATGAAACATTTCTGTTCCACACTAACCAGGGGACTTTCTGTAGATGGTGAAAAATGAGAGAGGGACAAGATTGTCAAAACACTCTCGAAACCATGCCTTAGTAAAGGCAATCGCCTATTCAGGCTCACAGCTCAGAGTGCAACCCATTCCATGAGCTCGACAAACTCTCTATGAGCTCTCTCTTATAACTCCGATGGGGAGGGTAATATCATAGTGCAGTACTAATAACCTCACCAACATATTAAACCCATTGATCTGCTTCATGTCGACACCCATCTCGATATCAGAACCAGGTCGCTTAATGGTATACGGTGAAGAGTTAACAAAGACGTATCCTCATGGATTTCCTCTTAATACGACTCAATATACGAGTCTTGATGCAAACCTCAGGAATATTGAAGCTCTAGGCCGGTCCAGAGCTCTCTGAGAGGCATACATCGGCCTAAACAGGCTTAAGCAGATCTAATCCCAAGTTCAGGATGGTCTAGCCTAACATGGATAAACACGCCATGACTTCAAGTGTGTTGTAGCATAAGCACACACACCACGACTAAGGCACAGGTTGCCCCAAAGTCGACCCTGGCCAGATACCAAAACCATAACGCCACATAGCATGGCACTCTGAACCATGGACCACCATGGATTTACAAGAAATTGGTGCAAAGACGCCACAAACCTACTTGGCCTTGGCCAAAAGCCAAGGCCACGCCACAAGACACGGCCACAAAACAAACTGGCCTTGGCCAGGAGCCAAGGCCATGGCGCCATGAACCATGGCGCCACAACAAGTTGGCATTGGCCAAAGGCCAAGGCCATGGCGCCATAACTCATGGCGCCATGGAACAAGCGCAAAGCGCCTTAGAAACTTGGCCCTGGCCAAAGGCCAAGGCCGTGGCGCCATAGAACTAGCGCAAAGCGCTTTAAAATTAACCTTGGCCGTAGCCCCTTGGGCTATCGCGCTATGCACTCCTATGCACTTGCGCCCCATAGGCACTACGATCATATTTGGTCACGCCAATTAGTCATACGACTCCACTCAACTACGCAATATTCGCGTATCACTCGAGACATCAAAAACATCACACGGGGGGATAACTTTAGGGGTATTGGTCTGGCGGTCTACGGCAGTTGAAATAAACTGATGGAGATAGTGGACAGTTACGAGAAGATTGCGCGAGTGGGCATGTTCTACACGACTCAGGCAGTTGCGGAAACCAACTCATGTCCTCCACTCCCCCACTCTTCCACGACTTCCATCTTCTCTGTCGAGAGATCAGGGTGAGTTCAAAACTATAAATAGAGGCTTCCTCTATCTTCCAAGGCAGAACAGTTAGAACACAGAAACAGAAACAACAAGAATATCAGAGCCTCAGAGAAAACACACCTGAGAATCAAAACACGTTTCTAGCCTTGGATATTTCTAGTCGACTTCACGACGGAGATCTTGAACTCTTACACCCAAAACACATCCTCAACCTGATCTCAAGTTTCTTCGTTGTTTCCCTCCCTAGACCAACCTCTATCCTCTCTGTGACCGAAGCAAGACGTGAACGGCCATTTTCTTGGTTTAGGCTCGTCTTGTTCGACTTTGATCTCCGAGCACTACGAAAGTACCCAGAGACGGTACATTGTTTTTGCAGGTAAAAACAGCTTCCCATATTAATGCTTCAGTTCATGCACATCTCAACAAATTTCTTGTGCAATAACTTTGGGAGACTCGATCTTTTATGTTGCAGGAATATATGCTTCAACTTCTTACAAGCTCCGTAGGCATTTATGACAAGATTTAACGTCTCTGATCTCTAATCATCAAGGCCCGTGGTGCCTAATTAGTGACTTTAATGCGGTGTTAGGTGCTCACGAAAAATCAAATGGCCTTGCTCCTAACAAAACTTCATGTGATGATTTCCTATTATTCTCTGAAGCTAATGAACTCCACCATCTGGACACTAGGGGTTCTCAATACACCTGGACAAATGGTCGTAAAGGTTGTCATCATACA
>JAJJMA010107403.1:0-20425 GCA_023529015.1 Papaver nudicaule | reverse complement strand
TTGTTTTCCTGTATATCACAAATTTAGAGCATTTGCTCACCGCTCTCCTGTTCCAAACACCAGAGAAAGGATTAAGTTTTGGCCTTGGGATTCACCATTCACAGCTAGCCCCAGAGCATTGATCTATAATACTTAGCCAGGTTTATTGAGTTACTTTTTTTTTTCTGTGACTTGATACCACCAGGTTAAGCCAAATTTGTAGTCTACATTGCAGGAAGTTGGTTAACCATGCTGAGAAGGAGTAATGGAACACATTTCTGAAAGGTAATAAACGTTTATGGGGTGATATTTAGGTAATAGATGTTATTTTGTAGCTATAGTTGGCATTTTTCCCTTGCATGATGGCTCAACACTTGCGTTGTTTTTTGACTTACTCTTAGTATACCTTCTATTTACCGTGTAAATGTTCTCTTAATAAACCTTTGTTTAATTACTATGGTTGGGGGTGGTTTATTATGCTTTGGTATATTTACATGGTGATCAACTGACTGCAGGTACAACAATTAACATGGTGAACGATTAACTGCAGGCACGACAAACTGACTTCGGGTGAAGGAACCTTTGAGGTGATGCTGGTGTTTTCTGACGATAATTTTAGAAGATTTTCTTATGTTACTTTGTAAATGCTCTATGTTAATTGTCATTCTATCAAGACGAGCTTTCATGCTACAAGGTCTAATAATGCTACTTTTATCCGAAGTAACTTTTGCTACTATGGAAAATGAGCTTAGTTTGGTTACACTTTTAGCTGAAGCTTTTCTAGGCCAGGTAAATGCTAATTTTTTTGTTATAGTGTTGGGTTGGGTCCTAATATGTTGAATTGTACTTGGATAAATACTATCCAGATACTGTATTGTTGAAGTTCAAAGGCCTAGAATTCAAGTAGTAATTTTGTTGGATATTTTGCCTTACGGTTTCTTGCAGGATTGCTTAAAACATTGGCAAATTCAACACGGATCTTCAGGTGATCTTCAGGTAATACTGCAAGTAAAGTAAAACATTTATTCTCCCTTTTCAAATCGAGAAAGCCTCAGAACATAATACTCTCTTCACTGACCATGTGATGTACTTTAGACTTGCGAGCTTTAGTAGATTAATGGGCATCAAGTCTTCTTGGGGTGTTTGCATACATCGCCTCCTTCGCCTCCTACTGCAGTACACTTAGTACTTGGTCACATTTTGTCTTTCTTAGTTGGATCAGTTATGAAACCTTTATATTAGTGTTAGCTAACACATTTTTATATGAAGATTGAGTACATGTATTTGGTCTAGACTGTTTTCTTCACCGTGGCCAAGGAGGAGAAATAAATGTCATTCGTAGGCCTCATAACTGTTTATATTGAAACGCATTGGAACAAGTTTTTTTTTTTTTTTGGTGCTTCCTGTCTACGTGTTTGTTATCACATTGGTTTCACCTTAGCTTTGTATACTTCAGTTGGTCTTGCTCTTTGTTAAGTAACTGATGTCATCTTTAAATTCAGGTACATACTTCTGTTGGTCTTCCAGCCCCATCATGGCCTCATTGCTATAACAGCTGCACTGCGACATAACATAACTGCATTTAGTTAGTGTGCTTTTGTTTAATATTGTTGCCCGTGAGGCCTTTATGATTAGACAAATACATACTAACCCAATTCAGTTGTGATTTCCACGAGTATTGTCTCATCACAACCCCAAGTCAACCTTCCACATGAATCTGAAAGACTAAGTACTTGGATGTAATTAATCAACCGGCAAGGTAAATGGTTACGATGTCTAAAATGGTCACACG
Organism: Papaver nudicaule; assembly: GCA_023529015.1. Classification (NCBI taxonomy): domain Eukaryota; kingdom Viridiplantae; phylum Streptophyta; class Magnoliopsida; order Ranunculales; family Papaveraceae; genus Papaver; species Papaver nudicaule. Next base: position 18,654 of record JAJJMA010107403.1, on the reverse strand, counting down.
CAAGGCAGTGGTGCTGGTGGTAGTGCCTGCTGCTGCTGCTGCTTTTGCTTCACACCGCTCTGTATATCGAGGCGCGTTAAATGGAAGGATTGCTAGAGATATTTTGTTCAACGCTGGCCGGCAGAGTGGAATCATAAGGAGGGCAGCGTTATGATCAAGATTAGGTAATAACTGGGTTTTGTTCTATTTGATTTTGGATTTCTCTCACTGTTTGCTGTTCTCAGAGGCTTATTATTGTTTGATGTAAATTAGGGTTCATCGATTTTGTGGATTAGGGTAGATTGATTAGGAAGTTATAGGAATACTGATTAGGGTTTGTTTGTTTGCGCTGTGATGTGCTCGAATGGGTTTGTGCTTTGTTGTTATTGTACTATTGTCGAGCTTTGATGTTGATAGCAGAATCTGTGGTGGAGTGGCAGGAATATTGGTAGGCATACTAGAAGCTAGCTCCCTTGGGATTGTGTTTGATGTTTTTGGGTTCTGTTAGTCACTCTCGATCAATTGGGTCATCCCACATTTACGTAATGTGCACTATAGATCTTTTATCTTCTTGGTTCTTTCGGATGTTAACTATTGTCTTGGTTTTTGCAGATGTTGAGGAATGCTTTGAACTGAGGTTTGAGAATACTTAGCGAGATCTGTATTAGAAACATCAGAAATCAATAAAATGGTTCTCCAAAAATAATCTATAAAGTTTTTCTATTGGGATAACGTTGATATTAGGTTCCCTCTTCTACTTTGTGTTTTGTGTTGTTATCCAGGGAAACATATGCAAGGTATCACGAATGCATGTATTCTAAATGTGTTGCGCTAATTTTATCTTTCCTCTAGTTATGCAAGGTATCACGACTGACATGACTCACACCTTTTGGGTTTAGTTTATTGTGCAAGGAAAAATACAGGAAAAACCCAGAACTATCTTTGATGCAATTTGTCCCATGCAATGTCTCTCCAAGGTATCACGACTATCTTTGCAGAAGTCACGAGATCCTTTTGTTCCAAAACCTAATTGAGTGGTTCTTTTGAATAAATTGCAATTAAATTTAACTTTGAAATACCGTGACTTCTGCAAATTATGTACATAATGCAAGTAATGGGACTTCATTGATATGCTTTCAGGTGGCCCTGGTAGTGGCAAAGGTACACAATGTGCAGAGATGGCACATACATTCAGTTTCACACACTTACTGCTGGTAATTTTTTAAGGACCGAAACATCTTCCAACAGTGAAAAGGGTACGCACAACAATTACTTATCTATGTTCTCTTCTGATATTTGTATCCGATGCACATGATTGAAAATTTGCAAAAGTATTTGACTGTTGGGCGACAATATTAAATCCAGTGCAGTGATTCTCGACTCTATCAAGCAAGGTATGATTGTTCCATTAGAAGTAACTGTCAACCTGATACGGAGGGCTATCGAATCAAATCAAAACCATAAATATCTCATAGTTGGCTTTCCAGGAAAAAAGGATGACCGTACCTTTGATCAAATTGTGAGTTTCTTTTTTTAATTCCATTGAAATGTTCACAAGTTCTTTAATAATACTTTAATACCATATGATCCTTGATCTATAGGTACTTATCAAATACCAAAAGGAAATTTTCAAAGGTAGTTAGGTTTTTCACATTACTAATTCTAATTGGTTCCAAATTGATTCCTGTGTTTCGAAAGTAGCTAGGTTTTTCACATTACTAATTCTAATTGGTTCCAAATTGATTCCTGTGTTTCGAAAAGATAATGCAGCAGTTTAGTAGACTGCTCCACCACACCAGGTAACCTTTATCACATTCATGTACTATCATGTACTAAAAAGTACCAGAGAATTTAGCACAAGCTCTCGAATACCAACATTGATAAGTTGTTGTTCACATTTTCAGTTGGGAAATGCACAGATGCCAGAAGTACGTATGGTCGCATGGAAAAATGATGAGCTGATGCTCTTTCAAGGTACGTAGGCCTGCTCTTTCACACAAATACCATGCTTCATCTCACTGTCAAGATTGGTATTTATGATCGGCCTCAAATTATTTCTGGAATCTAAGAATCTATTTTGATTTGTAGTGCTGCCAACAAATTATGATGGTCAATTCGAACCTTCAGAAATCAGCCACTTTATGTACCTTCAGATTGAAGATATCGAAATATCAGCGCCATTATGATTTGTAGTGCTACCGACAAACTATGACGGTGAAGGGTGGTGGTGCTTGGTTAATGAGTTCCATTGTTCGAAGGTGATTTAAAATAAGTATATAGAGAGCTTAATGAAAAGGTTACAATGATCAAGGGTGGTGGTGCTTGGGTTGTAGGTAGGTTGATTGTGATTTTGGTATTGCGGTTGAATGTAATTTTTTTTTTTTTTTTTGTAACTTTGATTTGTAGTGCTACTAACAAATGGTGAATTGATAGAAGAGGTGTATGTATTCGATTTGTATTGGTTGACATCAGGTCTTTATACACCACAATTTTTAGCATCCGTGTGGAGGTGGGTCAGACTGTGAGTGGATTATAGGGTTAGTGTTGTGATGCTTCCTTAATGTAATTGAAGTAGTTTTGCACTATAGTTGTAATGAAAATTTAAAACGTCCAGACATTAATTTAATGGACTAAATTCGCATGGTTGTGCTTATCAATCTTTGGCTGGCGAAACAACTCGGCAAACATCTAGCATTTTGAACCAGTATGTCCTTTTCTTTCATGTATCAGCAGGGGGTAATAAATAAAAATAAACAAATGTAGCTATATGAGGTATGATTCACTTAATGTTGTAATTATGTAAAAGTTTTATGTTTCCATCTGTATAGATTTGTCTTATCCTCTCATAAGATGATGAAACCTTATCTGTTATCTTTGTCTAATGTAGGCTACGCTGGTGGCGTTGTCACTCATAATACCTAACGAGGAAGGAAAAGGAGATTGATGGAGTGGAACAAATGCAAAAAAACCTACCGTGGAGCTGGTTTTGCCGTTTCTGTCTCGAATAGGTACGACTTCTGGATCTTCCCATTCCTTATATTTGCGTTTCTTGTTAAATTTGGTTTCTTTGGGATACAAACCCATTAATTTGATTTTTCTTAGAGAGCAATTCACGATTATGGATGTTATAAATTTGTATATTGTCTAACAGACTAAGAAAATTAGGGTGGGCACAATTTGATACGGAAGAATGGGTTGTCAGAATTTCTGAAACTCTTAATTTTCATTGTGTTTAATTTCTATATTGGTATCTATTGCTGAACAATAACACTTATCATGCCATGTGGTGATATGTCCATATGGTCATATTACCTAGAAAAACGACTGAAGGATAACAATAGATGGTGGTATATCTGTGTTGACAGAGATGTTGGCTGCAAAATGTTTACAATACTGAAGAAATTGTCAATTAAGTGTCGGCCTCATTGAAAAATAAATTGTGACAGGTTGCTAGGGATCCCAGGTGGGGAAAGGTATTATTAGAATTTCAGCGAAGATACTGAAATAGTACGGAATATGACTTCTGTTGTTACTGAATTACAGGGATTGCCTCCTGCAGGGCATTCTAATGTCTACCCCTTCTGTAGCAGGAAGGTACCCATTTACTTTCTTATTTTATTTGCAAGATAATTCAGTTGCTATTCATGGAAGTTACCAGTTTTGTGTTATTGTTATCATCTTATCATCAAGTCTAACTGTAAGTCAAGAAAAATTCAAGATACTAATTTTCTAGATGTCCATTCTTCGAAGATCAAAGCAAGCGAAAGGAATACAATCGGTCCGAATGCAATTATACTTTTGAACCAAGGGTTAGTAACTGTTGTGTAATTGTTTCTTTGAAACACAAGTATATGAAACTTCAATTACTTGCTGCATTTTTATTGACAATCAGATCTTTGATTTTATGTGGTAAGATTGTATAATTATTAGTTTTTCTTCTCTCATATTTTTTTAGAAAATCTTGGTTTGTTGTTACCTGTGTTACTCTATGTTACGGATAAAGCCTATTTTATGGATTTACTTGCTTCCTTTGTGCTCAAAAGATTGTTAATCAAGGAGTCAAAAGGAATGAGGGTCTAAAGATGGATAATGTTTTTTATTTAATTTATATTAAATTTAACGGGTATTTGCTGTCTTAGCTCAAATGGAAGAGCACATGGTTTTTAATCATGTAGTTGTGGGTTCGACTCCTACAGATGGCATTGTTATTTGGATAAGCTAAAATAAACATTTCATGGTTCAATTACAAATGGGTTATAATAGCATCAATTATTATACAATTGATTGTTGTTAAAAATGATTTTCAAAGACAACACGCAAAGATAAAGAGGGTACAAGTTTGTTGCGCATATGGAAAGCGATATTTTGGACATAAAATTGAAAACAGATAATTGCTCTGCAGCTCAATTCTTAATGATTCAGAGACTTGGGTTATTGGGTGAATGCGAATTCTATGCAGAAAAGGAGTCAAACTGGGGCTTAGACATTGCAAGGAAGGTTGTATCTGCAACAACTGGAAGATGCAGTCCATATATATTCGATGAAAGGCCTGACTGAGACAGCAGTTACTAAACTGGGTTCTTTGCCACCAGTTTTCCGACCAAGTTGCCACTGTCTAGCCTTCTTGGTTTTTATGGTTTGTTTCCAAGGGTTAAGAGAGAACCTCAAGCTGAAAAATGAGGAGGAATCAGTGGCTTGAATTGTCACAGTTGAGCTCAGTTTAAGCCAAGAAAACAAGAATTTAAAAGTTCAGCTGATAATTCAAAATGGGTATGAGTTTGTAGAGGTTTGGACGACAAGTTCTGCTGAGAATACAAGGAAGAAAATTTGTGTCAATGTGCTTGGTTTATGCATTGAAAGAGAAGCCAGGAGGTTAATGATTGGTTACAGTCGGTGAAGTAGTGAGAGAACTGGGATAATTCGATTTTCACATCAAATACCAAGGATATAAATTTTTTATATCCTTTCTAGATTATGTTTTAACATATATGTTTCACGTTACATTCATCTGATAAGCAGAAGCTGTGATTAAACAACTCACTATGAATTTAATTTTATTAAGAAACCCTATAAACCACAACTACTTACCTTATCTATGCTGATCCAACAACGATTGAACTAAATTAAAAATTACTTCGCCCTTTAATATGTAGATTGGCTCTGTTTAAAGGATGAAGGAACAAGGAGCGGGAACTCTTTCTGGGATTTCCCGATTAGACAAATGGGCTTGAAAAAGGTCCAAAGTTAACAACAGGCCCATAGTAAAGTAGCGTATCACATCACACAAGTACAGTTCCTTTGATTCCGGCCTTAATTGGAATACCCTTGATTCCTTACCTATAATAAGATTGTACAACGATTGAACAAGAATTGGCACGGTGGTTTGTTGTCCAACATTGGCACAAGGCGTCACAAGTTCTATCCTTCCTACCCAAAAACGTTTAAATTTCGAAAAAAGATTGTACAACGATCTATATATAGGTATTCTATTTAGAATTAAATTAAGCAAGTAATTTAGGAATTTACTAGCATTGTTTTAGACATTATAAAAAACTACCAATCCAAACTCTTCTGCCCAGTTTAACTTGCAATAACATTAATATCACAGTTAAGCTTGCTAGGATTGACAAATAGTTTTCCTGACCATGGGATACTTATAGCAAGAAGACTGATAGTACGGTTTTGCTAGAATTAACAAAGCATTTTCTTTAAGATTATCCAATTTCAAACGAAGTACAATTTTATTTTTAGTATTTTCTTTGAGATTAACAAAGTATTTTCTTTTAGTATTGATTGTTATGGTTGTCTTCTTACGGACGATAACTCACCATTATGGAAGAAGATGATACAGGAAGAACCATGGAAGAAGAAGATACAGGAAGAACCGAAGAAGATACATGGATTTTAAGAAAACGAACTTCAAAACAACTTACTTTTCAGAGTTCCATTGTCAGCCTTATGAATAGTTTCAATGGATAAGCTGGTTCTCTTCTATAGTATTAATCAGCTTTCCCATCTAACTCTATTAAATTTTAGTTGTAAAAAATATTACTTAGTACGGTTAAATGTTATTCATTCGAGTTTGATTGGTGTAGCTATGTTTGGTCACGCAGTCCCTTATTTCCACTTTATCTCTGGAGGGAGTTTTGTTTTCCAATTCCACTGTAGATTAAGAGCATATGTTCTGACTTAATTTACTGTATGTGAACATTATATTTTTGGTTGAGCCTTAGCTAATTGACCTGACCAACTCAACACTTTAATCCACGACCTAGGCCTCATTCAACCAACTTAATAACAACGTGAATCTAAGTCTCGACTAATCTTTGGCTGAACTCTTGGTCGTAGGTTCCGACAACCTATACAAATTTACAAAAAAGTTGAGCCCCTGTCATAGGCCTATAGACCGACGTTACCAACTCAACATTTTGATCCATGGCCGGGTCCGTAGGCCCCAACCTATTCGATCAACTTAGTAACGAGGCTCAACTTTTGGGTTGTACGCTCGGACAACCTTTCAAAATTTACCGAAAGGTTGAGCGTCAGCCGCAGGCTGGCGTGAAGCCTAGAGAATGTATATATTATTTGCGGCCTTTTTTTGTGGATGTTGTGAAATATTATTTGCACTTTTTTATTTATCGAACGCTTTTTTTCATAAAAAATGTATATACTATCTATTACGTAGTTTTTTCTCTATTGTTTATGTCCATATTTACAGTTGGTATGCTTTCTGGCTGCTATATGGTTTGGGAGAAAATCCAGGTTGAGCACCGACAATAGGTTGTATTGTTTTTCTTAGTAGTAGGATATTCAACCAATTTAACCATTAGGCTCAACTTTTGGGTTGAAGGATCTGACAACCTTTCAAAATTTACCGAAAGGTTGAGCGCCGGCCACCGGCCGGCGTGATACCTAGTCTATATAATAAGGAGGCATGTCCTTTGTCTAGAGTAATCCCGGCCATCCATAAAGCGATTGTGCGGCCGAGATATAATATGAATTAAAAGTAAACCGGGACCATCCATCTTTTTTTTTTCGAAGAAGAAATGATATATTGATAAACAAAGAGAAAAAGTTATGTACAGTACAGTTGTATTTACAGTAAGAAGATGGCCATTAGCCCCCAAGAAATGAAACAGAGGAAACTAATTAGAGTTGCATAATGACCTCCTTCCATTGAAACATTATCTGACTTGCAGTAAAGCCCTGAAATGTGTCCATCTCTGAGCACCAAAGCATCATGGTTTCCTTTACTTGTCTAACCAAATCATCCGCAGCTTTGAACTGACCCCCGTGCATTCTTGAATTCCTTTCCTTCCATACTATCCAGATGATGATGAAAGGTAGTAACTCTACAATATTCCGTAGCTTTCCTCTCATTCTCAGAGTTCTCCAGATTTCTAGTAAGCCTTGGATAGATGCAGGCATGACCCAAACTAACTTAAGTGATGATATAAAGTACCCCCAAATGTTCTTTGCAGTGTCGCAGTGAATAAGCAAGTGACTGTCAGTTTCCGAGTCCTTGCTGCACATTACACATACATCAGATTGTATTGGAACTCTCCTGTATTGCAGCATTGCCCGTGTTGGTATTGAGTGATGCATAATAGCCCATGTAAGAAATTGCACCTTTGGTGTGACTAGGTTACAATTTATAATGCTTTCAATACTGCTGTCTTCGGTGTCTCCTTGGATCAGGTCATACGTTTTCTTTGCCGAATAGTCGCCTTCTATAATGTCTTCCACATTTTGGTTTAGAGAAACATTCCCCATCGCATGCCTTAATTCCAACAGATCTATACTCTCAGCTGCGTTGAGCCTTCGCCTGAAGTTAAACTGCCACTTCTCCAGTTGCCCATGACTGTAGAAATCATTCATTGCTCCATGTTGGTTGTGGCTTAACTTGTAGAGCCTTGGAAACTTGGTGGCTAGTGTTGATTTTCCTGCCCATATATCGTGCCAAAAATCAGTTTTACCACCATTATGAACCTGCAAGCTACAACAAAGAAAAAAATCGTCAGTCGTTTTGGCAATGTCATGCCAAAAGCTTCTTCCAATTACATCTGTTGGTTGCAAAGGACAAAGATTATCAGGTGCAGACATAGTCTTCTCGCAGATGATTTTACGCCATAGAGCATTTGGCTCTTTATAATATCTCCAGTGCCATTTCGCCATCAGTGCTCTATTAGTGTGCCTTAGAATTTTTATACCCAATCCCCCTTTTTTCTTAGACCTGCACACCTTATGCCAACCAGCCCAGCTCATTTTCTTCACCTCATCTGTTGAACCCCAGAGAAATCTTCTCATAATCTTTTCAAGTTTATCCTCTATGGTCCATGGGAATAAGAGACATAAAATATATAGGAAGACTTTCTAGGGAAGACTTGATAAGAGAAATCCTCCCTGCCTTATTCAGTTGTTTTCTTTTCCATGAAGCTAGCTTCTTCTGCATTCTCTCTACAATAACTTCCCAAACAACCAAGTTCCTTCTTGTTGCACCAATTGGTAAACCCAAATAAACTGTAGGAAGAGTACTAACCTGACAACCCAACTCCAAAGCTAAATCATGTACAATGTGATCAGCACCGACACTAATGAGAGAGCTTTTGTGAAGATTTAACTTTAAACCGGTGAGAACTTCAAACATTATTAGAATCACATAAAGCCATCTAACCTCATCTCTGTTAGCATTTAAGAAAATCAGAGTATCATCAGCGAATTGAAGATGTGACACCATGGTACCCCCTTCTACCACTTGAAAGCCATGAATCTTGTCTTCTCGCACCGCTTGGTTAATTAGTTTTGATAGAACCTCAACCACCAATAAGAAAAGAAAAGGAGATAATGGGTCGCCCTGTCTGACACCCTTGGTTGGCTTGATTCTTGTTGTTGCAGTACCATTAACAAGAATAGAAAACTGGGCATCAATCACACACCACCTCATCCATTGAATCCATTTATCTCCAAACCCACATCTCCTCAAAATAGCAAAAAGAGAATTCCAGTTAACATTATCAAAAGCTTTTTCCATATCAATTTTGCAAAGAAGACCTGGGTTTTGCTGCTTTAGTCTGCTATCTACACATTCATTAGCCACCAAAACACCATCCAAAATTTGCTTACCTTTGATGAAAGCACCTTGCGATTCCGAAATTAGGCATGGCATTACCGCCTTCATTCTCTCGGCCAAAATCTTAGAGACGATCTTGTAGAAGCTACATATCAAACTTAAAGGTCTAAAGTCCTTAGGAGATGCAGAATCTTCCTTTTTTGGAATAAGTTTTATGAATGACATGTTGAGCCTCCAATCTGCTTTATGTGGATGACCCAAGTTCATTAGGACCTAATGGGCTTGATACACACTTAGTTGAGTCCATCTAGTTGGGCTTGGGTCTAGGCATTTTGGGTGTTTAAGAAGTAAGGAATGGCAATTATGTTAATAAGTAACCAAGAGGACACATGGCAACTCAAGAGTAAAAGAGAGTCTCTATAAATAGGACCCTAAGCGGATCATTAGAGGAGGCTTTTCTGGAGAGAGAAAGATAAGACTACACATTTGAGAGAGAAGAAGAAATAAGATAAATCGGACTACTACCTCTGTGACTCGGATCGGATTGAGAACATCACCCTATTTACATTGGCGACCACACCGGGAGACCGATTTCGAGTCCAGCGGAATGCAACCAGCGCTAGATGCAATGAGCGCGCCTCAAAGAAAAGCAGAGAGAGTCCCCATTCCAGGCGAGGATTTTGTCCTAATAGAGCACGAGCCAGTGGACATCGATACCGACGATGCGCATAGAATTGAAAAGGTATCTGTAGGGATCGTGGACGCACCCGCGACATCGGCGCAGGGGGGCAAGGGAATTACACCATTTGCCGCCAGTAACACAAAAGACACGAGTTTGGAGGAAATGCGATAAGAATTCGCAACGCAGGCGAAAAAACAACAGCATTTGATGACGCTAATTAAACAGAAGGAGGGCGCGTCTTTGCAAGAAGATGCCGGACCGATCGCCGGAACTTTTGATGAGCCAAATTTGGTCGGAATAGCTGCCGGAGGAACAAAACTCACGTCCACCAAGGGCTTTCAGCAAGAGGGAGAGGGACCCAGCGCACCAATTGGGAAGATCTCGGAGGAAGACCTAGCCAGGTATATTGAAGAGCATTACCGAGTGGCAAAACAAGACCATGGGTATAGTTCTCTGGACCCCCCTTATACAAAAGAGGTGGTTGCTTACAAGTTCCCGCATGACTATACATCGCCCAAGTTCAAGGTGTACACAGGACAGGGGAACGCACGAGAGCATTTGAGTCGTTTTCTCTCGGCGATGAATCAACACGCAAAGGACAGAAATCTATGCCTGAAAGAGTTTTCGAAATCGTTGTCCGACGTCGCATACACATGGTACGACAATTTGAAACCAGGAAGTATAGCGACATGGGAGGAGATGGCGCGCCTATTTCTCAAAAAGTTTTTCTCTGCAAAAAGGCGAGTGACATCGGTCGATTTAGCACGGACAACTATGGGAGTCGATGAAGACCCTATGAAATACATCACGAGGTTCCGGAGCCACGCGCTCGAGTTAAGCGAAGAGGTGCCAGAAGACAGACTGGTTGAGATCTGCGTTGGGAAAATGACCGCCACCTTACGCTTCGCCTTGTCCAATTTCCAATTCCAAACCTTTGTAGAGTTAGAAGAGGCCGCGGCGCGGTTATCAGATTGCCTTGGGATCTTTCAGCAGGCGAAGATGGAGCAGACGTGGTACAACTCCGTTAACTCATTAAGCACGGCGATTACTAGCAGTGGACCCGCTCCGGGAAATAAGCGACAAGCGCCCTTCCAGCCATATCAAGGCGCCGCACCACAAGGAGTACGAAGTGGAAATAATTCTAACAGTCAACGTCCTATTCCAGCGCCCATACCTTGCACAAAAGAGCAAATCGAGAATCTCGTCGATCAATGGGCCGCTAATGGAGAAATTAACTTACCGCTCGCCGTTGTAGACATAAACACTGTCAACAAAGCTCATGAACGATACTGCCACTTTCATAGGAGGGTAAACCACTCGACCCTTGATTGTTATGGGGTACGAAATGCGTTTTGGAAGAAAGAGAAGGCCGGGGAGATAGACCTCGGACGACAACGAATAAACAAGGATCCTTTGCCCAACCACAACGTCATGATGATTTCCCATGACCCTAGGGACGAGGGGTGGGCAGCATGGGAGGAATCCAAGGAAGAGGCGTGCGAGTTGTCCGGTGGAAAACAGGATTTCGAGGGGACCAATAATGTCGCTTTCCAGTTCTCCAAAACCGTCATCGCACAACAATTCTTCGACTCCCTCGGTTTCAGCGAAGACCAGGTCAGGGAGGCGTCTCAGGCAATCGCTGCCATAGCGGCAGGCCACCAGGTGCTATCAAGGGGAAGGATTACTTTTGATGATAGCGATATATGTATCCCGGGAGAGCACCTACGCCCCTTGTATCTCACTGCGGCTGTCAATAAGCAGCAATTAAGAAGAGTATTCATCGATGGAGGGGCGTCACTGAACCTTGTCTCGGTATACACTCTGGATTTACTAGGAATATCAAGGGAGGATATCAGAGAACGAAAAACAGTGGTACGCGGCTTCGGAGGTCATACCCAAGAGGCAATCGGAGTAATATGCCTCGTTGTGTCCATCGGGCCGATTAAAGCATCGGTGCCTTTCCATGTGTTAGACGATCACACTTCGTTTCACCTACTTCTAGGGCGCGGATGGATACGCGATCACCATGTTGTGGCGTCCACCTATCATCAATGCATCAAAACTAGCATCAGGGGAAGGGAATACAGAGTACCAGCCACGAACAACCCTTTTGGTCCCGAGGAAGCATATATGGCGGAAGCAGTTTTTTATCAGCCAGCGGGGCAGGGAGAAGCGGTTGTAATAGGTCTGTCCCGGACGATCCCTTTACCAAAGTGGGAAGAGGAGAATAAAGTTTCGGTCTTTGATCCCGCTCGTTTGGAGATACCTAAAGAAAAGAGGAAGGTTGAAGAGAAGGCATCTGTATTTAGCGCCGAGAGATTAGGGGCGCCAGCAGGTACCAAAAGGCCAAAGATAGGGTCAGAGCCTCGTTTTCACCGCTTCACTACTCAGGGCAGAGGGCACATTTACAGATTATAGCAATCAGCGGAGATGCTGCCACCCGAGCAATTGTGTGAAGCATCTACAAGCCAGGTGACACCATCTCCCGATGAGGAAGAAGAAGTGACGGCAGAGTCACTACCAGTAGAGGAACCCACAGAGATACCATCGTTAGACGAGGTATAAGAAGTAGACATTGGTGATAAAGAAGAAAGATTAATCAAAATTAGCGCGTCCCTCGGAAAGGAAGAGCGGAGAAGAATGGTCGAACTATTAAAGGAGTATAGAGACGTTTTTGCCTATACATACAACGAGATGCCAGGATTGGACGCGGAGTTAGTTGCGCACTCTCTAGACGTCCTCCCTTACGCGCGCCCCGTAAAACAAAGAAGTCGTACCTTTCATAAGGATGTGGCGTTGGCAATAAAGGAGGAAATCGAGCGGCTAGTGGCGGCGAAATTCATCAAACCCATAAAGAACGCGCCATGGTTAGCTAACATTGTACCGGTAATGAAGAAAAATGGAAAAATCCGCTGCTGCGTGGACTACAGAGATTTGAACAGAGCCTGTCCAAAAGATGAGTTCCCCGTGCCGAATATTGACATGCTAGTAGACGCGACTAGTAACCACCAAATGTTTTCATTTATGGATGGTTACAGTGGCTACAACCAGATTAGAATGGACACTATTGATGCACACAAGACGGCATTCCAAACACCATTCGGATGTTTCTACTACGAGGTAATTCCCTTTGGGCTGAAGAACGCGGGGGCAACTTATCAACGCGCCATGGTTTCTATCTTTCATGATCTGATTCATAGGCAAGTTGAAGTATATGTCGATGATATTGTGGTCAAATCCCGGAAGAGGGAAGACCACATCGACCATTTGCGGACGGTATTCGAGCATTGCAGACAGTACAAACTTAAGATGAATCCCCTAAAGTGCGCTTTTGGGGTCACGTCGGGCAAGTTCTTGGGTTTCGTGGTTACCAACACGGGAATCCAAGTGGATCCAGGAAAAGCGCAAGCAATACTTAGTATGGACAGCCCTTCTAACATACAGGAGCTCAAGAGTTTTTTAGGGAAAATATCTTATATTAGGCGGTTCATACTAGGCCTCGCCCAGATGATGACCGCTTTTACCCCATTGCTAAAGAAAGGGTGCGCGTTCCAATGGGGAGATGTTCAACGGACCGCTTTCGACAACATAAAACGATGCTTGACTTGCCCACGAGTCCTTCGCCCCCCAATACCAGGCAAGCGGCTGCATCTCTATCTAGCGTACACGACCGAAGCGATAGGAGCGCTCCTCGCCCAAGATTTGGGAAATGACCAGCTTTTCCCTATATATTACGTGAGTCGCTTGCTGAAGAAAGCCGAGGTGAGGTATCCCCGCATAGAGCAAGCATGCCTAGCTCTCATCTATGCAGCTCAAAAGTTAAGGCCATACCTGTTGGCACATCAAACGGAGGTGGTTGCCGCGGCAAATCCCATGGTTTATCTAGCCGAACGCCCATACTTAACTGGGCGAACTGCGCGATGGTCCCTCCAGCTGTCGGAGTTCGGGTTATGTTACCAAAGACCGCGAGGCGTCAGGGGTCAAGCGATCGCAGATCTTTTAGCCGCGTTCCCGGGAAGCGACGAGACTGATGTTCATGAGGACATCCCTGGGGAAGTAGCAGAACTAGAAGAAGAAGGTGCGTGGGACATGTACTTTGATGGGTCGTCGTATGGGACGTACGGGGGAGCAGGCATTGTGTTCGAAACACCGGAAAATGAGCTATTATCGTTCGCTTTCAAATTAGACTTCGCTTGTAGCAACAACATGGCCGAGTACGAGGCATTCCTAATAGGACTCAAACTGGCGGAGCAAATGAAACTCCAACGACTTCACGTACATGGTGACTCAAAGTTGGTCATGAGCCAAGCAGGAGGGGAGTTCCAAGTCAAAGAAGAACGGCTGGCACCCTATCGCGCGGAGGTTTAGGAGCAGATGGCCAAGTTCGCCCAAATAGAATTAGGGCACACTGGAAGAGCCATGAACAGACACGCCGACGCTTTGGCAACACTAGCGGCGAAAATCAATTTGAATGGCAAAGACGAAGGATCGATTACTGTATACAGGCAAGAGCTGCCTAGCACGTGGTTGCGAGAGATGAAATTCGAAGAAGAAAACGATTGGAGAAAGGGAGTCATGAGAGAACTCAGTAAGCCAAAGGAAGACAGATCGATGTTATTCAAAAACTTGTAATCTTTCGTGGTCATCAAAGGGCAGATGTACTACCGAATGGCAGGGGGAGCTCTAGCACGGTGCATAGGGAATCAAGAAGCGATAAACCTCTTGGACAAAGTCCATCAGGAAACTTGCGGACACTCAGGAGTGGTTCCATTATACAGGAGGATACAAAGGCAAGGGTACTACTGGCCTGAGATGGCAACACAAGCCGCGACTCTACAAAACAATTGTACGGAATGCCAAGCGCCGCCGCAACCAGCGGAAGTTTGCACGATCGAAGAGTTGGACAGGAGGCAACCATACATAAATTATCTAAGGAACGGATCACTCCCGGGTGATGAAGTAGAAGCCTTGGTAAGGCTTAGTCTTATGGGGCTACTACTTGGCTACTACTTCCACCAAAAGCGTGGTGTATTCTAGTAGTACTACTTCTCTCTCCTAGCATTTGGTAGTAGCTCAAGTAGTAGCTACTACGAAAACGCTGAACGGTTCAGCGCTGAAAAAATAGGGAAAACGCTGAACGGTTCAGCGCTAAAAGAATATTCTCACAGAATCTTAATAAATCTATTAATATATATTTTGTATCTTATCCGTTTAAATAATCCAACGGCCCAAAATTTTTGAGCGCTGAATGGTTCAGCGACTTGACGTCCAATCTCTCCAAGCCATAAGACCACCCCTACCTTACTATCTGACGTGGCTGTCCAGTCTAGTATACTAGACTGGACACCATAAGACTAAGCCTAATAAAGAAAAAAGCAGCGCGTTTCTTCATTAGCGAAGGAGTACTGTACCAGCGAAGTTTTAATAACGGCGCCCTAAGATGCCTAAATAATGAAGAAGCGCGAACAGTAATGACCAAAGCGCATGAGATGGAACATCAAGGAAAACGCAAATTATTCATACAGGTTCACGACGGTGGATACTATTGGCCCACCATGGAGGCGGACACGACAGATTTTGTGAGAAAATGCGATATTTGCCAACTTCATGGAAACGTCATTCAAGCGCCACACAAAGAATTACATAGCGTAGTTGCTCCATGGCCTTTCCACAGCTGGGGTCTGGACTTGATTGGTCCTATAAACCCTCTATCTTCTGGAAGGCACAAATATATAATCACGGCCACAGAATACTCAACCAAGTGGGTAGAGGCGGCGCCTCTGCGAAACTACGAAGGAGAAACCGTTGCCGCGTTTATCAAAGAATACATCATTTGTCGTTTCGGCGCGCCAATGATCATTCGCTCAGACAATGGCACTTAGTTCATCAATCAGAAGGTGTCGGATTTGTTGGCCAAATACCATATAAAGCAACACGCGTCAACTGAGTATTACCCACAAGGAAACAGATTGGCAGAATCCACCAACAAAACGCTGCTCAGAATCCTGAGCAAAACTGTCCATGATCATCACAGAAGCTGGCATGAGCAATTACCTTTGGCTCTATGGGCATACAGGATCTCCAAGCGGAGCTCAACAGGAGTATCTACTTACTCCTTGGTATATGGAGAGGATGCCGTCTTACCAGCGGAAGTAGCGGTGCCGTCAGCCAGGGTAGCGATAGCTAGCCACGCGGAACCTGATGATGTAAGCAGAATCGCGCACCTTGATGCGCTCGCAGAAAGAAGGGCGAGGGCGGAAAAATTCGCCGAAACTTACAGAGATACTAAGGCGCGTCACTATAACAAAAAGGTAATACCTCGCTCCTTCGAAGTAGGTGATATTGTACTAAAAATCGCAAAGCACGTGCAAAGGAAAGCCAAAGCAGGGAAATTCGCAGCAAATTGGCGCGGGCCTTATATTGTGCGAAAGGTTGCAGAAAGTGGTTACTATTACCTCAACCACATGAGCGGCGAGAAGATCGATACTCCGATTAATGGCAAATGGATTAAATTATACTATGCATGAAAGGATAGGGCCAGGGGACACTTGCGGTAACTTCTACCCCTCATTACTATTAATCTCCGCTCGTTTATTTATGTAAACCATTAAAAAAAAAATAATAAGAGAAATATATACTCTTTCTTTCAGTCAATCATTTATTTCCTGGGCACCGAAAACCCAAAAGAATGCATTAAACATGATTATCTCGGGAGCGCACTGAACACGCTTCCTTTTATAACAAAATCGATTAAACACAAGGGCACTGATCACCCTGGTCGATTGGGCACTGAAAACCCATAAGGAGCGCACTGAACACGCTGCCTCAGGAGCGCACTGAACACGCTTCCTTTTACTGGAACACGCTCGGTGGAACGCCTGATACGCGGCCACTCTAAGACAGGCGTTATACCAACTGATTAATTTATACATCATCCAAAACACGCTTGGGGCGTTACACCAACTATCGAAACATGTTCGGAGGGTCGCCTAACACGCGCCCTACCAGCAAAACAAAAATTCAAATAGCTTCAGAGCCGCATATCAAAATCATGCAAAGGTTATACGACACATTATTGTAATATGCTCGGGGCATTACACCAGCTATTAGAATATGCTCGGAGGGTTGCCTAACATGCGCCCTATCAGCAAAACAAAATTTTGCATAAAAACGCCTTGACGCGCCCAATTTTATCATAGACCCACGCGCTTATTAGTTGGCCCAGAGCCGCATGTTAGGGAAGATTATGCAAAGATTATGCAACACATTGTTGGAATACGCTCGGGGCGTTATACCAATTGCTTAATCTACGTTATCTATCAAACTATCGGAACGTACTCGGAGGGTCGCCTAAACACGCGCCCTACCAGTAAGGAGCGCATTAAACACGTTGTTTGTCCACGATTTTAATAGTCTAAACACAAAACATATCAATAACATTAGCCCACAAGGCACACAAACAAGAGCTACTTTCTATGATGAAAAGAAAATTAGTCAACTACAGAAGAGCACGCTCTCACAATAGTAAAGAGCATTACGGTATATATTAAACATCAGCCAGCTTAACTAGCTCGGCTTCACATTCGGAAGAGCGCTGTGCGACAAAATCAACAGAATCCCGTGCATACTCCGCATAATCCTCTTCTTTGGAAAGCTGTTGCACGAGCTCATTATAGTGATGACGCGCCTTGCCTCGTAAATACGAATCCGCGCCTGCACGACGAATCAATTCCATAGTCTCACATTGTTCCGACAGGGCCACGCGGATGCTCTTACATCGTTGTTCATGTGATTGGAGTAAGCCTTTAGTTTCCAAGAGGATACTATGTAAGCGCTTTGTTTCCTTTTCAAGATTTGCACGCTTTAATGCGCCAGGAATAGCGGGGAGAGCTAATACCCACAAACCATCCAGAGATGCCATCTCGATTGATCGTAAAGAAACAAAAACAACAATTGAAAAAATAAGGCAACTGGAAAACGCTTTTTATACTGACAAAGCCGGTACATTTAATGCAAAGGGAATTGTCTCGGGCATGAATGACATGTGTCAAATAAATATACGTTTTCATAAAAAGCCATACGGCATCTACATAGGGAAAAGATTAGACTAACGGCATGACCGCACCCACAGCTATGGCGCGCCTACATCGCTCAAGCTCCGCGTCAATGTCCTTGACAAAGCGTTCGGCCTCCAAGAGGCCACTAAGAGCACTAGTACGACGACCATGGGTTCGATCCATTCGCCTACGAAGTCCAACCTCATTATGCGAACCAAACTGAACGCCAGGAGCGTGACCAGCAACACAAGCGGCTTCCCACTGAGCGTGGTGCTCGTTCCAAATCTGTTGAAGAGCCTCATAGTCTTCTCGCCTATGCGTGACTATCAGCTCCATCTCTTCCTTGACTGATTCCAGTCGCCCGATTTCTTGCTCTAAATCTAAAGGAGTAGACAGTGATGGCGCTGGGGACAAGGATACAAAATAGCCGCGTAGGCGAAATGCCATCGGAAATTACTTAAATAAAACAACAAATAAACACAAACACACGAGAAAGATGAAATGAAAAAGATGATAAAACACATATATATAGGCATCCTCAAGAGTTAACAGTCCAGGGGTACATTTATTACGACACGGGAATCGAAAAGACGACTCCCTTGACCGAAAGTATCCCTTCTAGACACTTCGACTCCGAAACGTACGAAACAAAACAAAGGCATGGGCTAATGATGCATTTATTATGCGCAGAGCCCGAGAACTGTCATATAAACTCAAAGTAGAGAATACTCGATGCGCCCTACATCTTCGAAGGCGCTCCAAGGAAACTTCATCAGGCTCGTGCCCCGATAGTCTTACCCTTTCCACCAAGGAGTTCACTTCGGCAAACTCAAGACAAGAGTCATCTGACAACTTCCCAAAGTAGG
>JAJJMA010107402.1:0-28028 GCA_023529015.1 Papaver nudicaule | reverse complement strand
AGACTCGTAATGGATGCGAAACTGAAGTACAGTGAATACTTCTTGTAAACAAAGTCTCAGAAATAAAAATTTTGTTTCCTGTAAGAAAAGTGATTGTGTTTGAATCCATACAAAACCCATCAAGCCTGTTTAACCCATACCTCAATTTCCAACAACCACCACCATAGCTAATTACGTATACATACATATTGAATTTTTCTTAATCATCTTAACCTTGTAGATTAACATTATAGTTAAAAATCATAAACGGTTAGCATCAACAACTAAGAATGAACCTCCAAATAATCATAATCGATTAGCACTGTATTGAGCGGTCGATAGGTTCATTCATACTCTTAAATCATCTTCATCTCCTAGTATAATACAGTGGATTCGTGATGATTATGATGGTTTTGGTTCTCAAACAAGAATGGCTTAGTGGATTCGTGAGATGATTCTCAGACATGGATTGCTCTCAGATTCTCGAAATTGAAAACAACAAGTAGCTTGGATCGAAGTTGTCAAGGTGATGGATGATCAATAAATGGCTGAAATAGAAAGTCTGCGGGAGAGTAAATAAATATAGAGATTAGTTCTTAACCTAGGGTTTTAGTATGGGTGTGTTTGGTCAACTTCCTTTGACCCACGTTGACAAAGTAATATGGGTGAAAAACGCAAAAACGTAACCGGATAAATGAAGACTCGTGTATCTAATATTGAATCATAATATGTACAGTGATGCTATTCAGCTCCCTCTTTTTTCCTCCATATTCTGCTCCCTCCAACCTAAACTCCACATCTTGGGAAAGAAAAACCCTCAACTGAACCTGTTCAAGATGTAGGGCTTAAATAGGAGAAGGAGAATAGGGAGGAGGAAAAGAGAGAGGACAATATCATTAGTGTTAAACTTTAGTGAGTATACCCATAATCAAAGAAACTATAAATAAAAATATATCTAATATCGAATATGATGGTAGGTCCATAGGAAGAAGAAAAAAATCGACAGTTTGGTTTCGGTTTCGAATATTATAAACCCATCGTGGTCATCTTGTATGGTTTTTGATTTTTTTGGATTGGTACAAAACCAAGTCAAACCGAACCCTAACCCTAACCCTAACCCTAACCCATGTGAGTCTTTTCTCTACGGAATAGAGAAGCTGATTTCGTACCTAAACATGTTAGATCCAATAATTTAGCTAGTCTGGTTGTCTCATACAGCTTCTGTTGTAATATTATATCAGCTGTCCAAGCTAAATGCTGTATGTTTCCCTTCTAACCGTTGAATCTTTTACAAGTATATATAATCTTCTTTTTGTCAGAGAAAAGAAAAAGGAAATAAAAGAAGAAGAGAGGACGCATTGACTTAGTTCAAGCTAGCAGATGAATCACACATACATTGAAGAAGTGAGCTAGAATAAGTATACGGAGTACATGATAGCAATGAAAACGTGATTAAGTAAATAATTTATATACCTTAAGTATGGTTCTTGAATTGATGATTTATCATCATCAATTAATATTCCATTGCCACCATTCGAGATGGACTAAGAAGTTTATACGTACTACACCCTTTGGAAAAGTTACAACCCTGATGAATTTGATCGTCCTCTCCCTCCACTTCCATCTCCGATAGGATTCGATAAAAGAAATCGACGCTGCATGGTAGAGTTAAAGGCCCGTCACAATGATACCCGTATTCCAGTTCTGCTTCTTCAAGTAGCATCTTAAAGAGTGGATGATTAGCGTATTTGGTTTTAATCACAAACCGTTGCCTTTGTTGACCGACGTAAACGGAAAAACAGCCCCCTGGTGTTGCTCGGCGTGTAATAGTTTTGATTTTATCGTCATCAACTGAGCCATCTCTCCCTTGCCATGAAATTTTGTGCTTCTTTCCTGCTGCTAAATGAAATCTAGGCCAAGACTTGCTCTTCGGTAGTGGAATTTCATTGCATGACTTGCTCTTCGGCAAAGGAATCCCCAACGGAGATAGCGACCGTTTCGCATTACCAAATGATCTGCATCTTTCCCATGTCTTGGTGATCAAACCCTTTTTTTCCTTCTTCTTACCGAAATCCATTCTCGTAAATCCCACACAACCCACAAACACCAGCTAAAACCGAGGTTTTATATTATTTAGCCACAGTATGTTTCTTGTTCACTAAAACCGTGGCTGAAACCTTGTTCCAAAGAAATGCTTTGTGCAAGAAGATTATGGAGAGTATGAGTTTCTGATTCTTTTGGACTCTAACAGAACTTAATAGAATCAAATGAAAGACCAGTCAGATTTGAATTCCACTATAATCATAACAAGATTGGAATTTTTGAAGTGAAAACCCGAAAAGAAAACAGTATACTTGAAGGAAATTAAGTGTTGATGATGATTACTTGGGTGGGTAATTTAAGACTAACCTCTATCATAAACCAAATTAAACATAACTTGCATTCTTGGTCTCATTGGGTTACTCATAACTATGTACTGAATACACCTAAATTTTCTATCAACCTTAAAATGATGGAGACAAACAAAGACAACCAAAACAAACAGTAATATTCAATCTAATAAAACATGTAGAGAATTTCTTTTTTGTTTATTTTGTGCTAGCTAAGAACACAGAGATACTAAAAGAGAGGACAGAATTTGAAGAAGAAAAAGAGGAACAAGAAAACCAGAAACTCTCAAGGGATACTGCTGTTTTTTGACTTCATTCTCTTACTAGGAAATGAAATTTCTTTGCATTGATTGAGGAACTTTAAACACATATTTATACAATCCATACTACTCCACTTAACAATATAATTACTTTATTTCTCTATAACTATTTTATTGCCATAAAGTTTGTCTGTAAATTGTCATTGTCACTTTGTCAACTCAAGATAATTACTAACAAAACTAACCACGAAAATAAATAAGAGCCATTCTTTACTCGGCATAATTGAATATAGGTCGGCCTTACCTCGAAGCAGTCAAAGGTTTGTTCCTAGGAACATAGGCCATACCATACGCATTAGGCACAAAATTCCACTAAGAACAATGCCTAAAATTGAATTATAAACTAACAGTAAAACGATATGCATTAGGGGATATTTTATGTTGAGTTTTTTTTTTTTTTTGAAGGAAAGGCCTAATTTTATTTATTTATATCATAAGTGTTTACAATAATATTGATACCCATGATACATAAGAGAAAGGCAAAAAACCTAAGAATTTCAAAGCATGTATGGTAATCAATGTAGGATGTAAGTACTAAAAGTGGAAGCGCTGCAAGGTAGAAGTAGAGGACTAGTTGTTGAGGGTAAACTCCAAGTAACCAAACCAAGTGCCGTATTGCCCTCACCAATTGTGACAAGAGTGTCCAATTGGGAGAACTGGCTGACCATCCACAATAATGGCCTGAATTTGAGAAATGACAGACCAAAAGTACCAGTCTGTCCGCTCCTTTGCAAAATAAATGATAAAGCAAGTAACCCCTAAAACTAACACACCATAACCAAACCTCAAACGGAGTCCTTTTCCACCACCATTGTAGCAGCAACACAAACGCCATCACAAACGTCGTCAAAGTAAGCAGAGCACCATAATCCAAGCAGGCCAGACAGAAACAGTAGAACCAAAAGCACAACAAAATGAAAAGCAAAGACCACCAGCAAAGTAATTTCCACCACCGTGAGTTTTCCCCAATAATGTAAGCTCCGAAATATATGGTCGTAGAAACCGCTATCCCAGAAGTAAAATTTGTAAGTCTGGGTCCACGAAATTATCATGAACAAACAAAGTATCAAGGACGCAGCCAATAAGATAATCCCAGCTCATATCCAGCCTCATTACAAACTCGACAGTCATGAACCGCAGGTTCCTCCCACAAAGAAAAGCCAAGTAGGCCGTCTCGGAGGTTTGCAATTCCATGTTTATCACAAACTCACGGCAAAGGACTCTAGATGAGTCAGTTTGAGAAATATCCATCAACCTTGCCAAGGTGTGTACTGTCGTGACCAAACTAGAAATTGTCTTATTTGACCGAACCCAGTCGATTGCCCATCGAGTAAATTCCATCACCAACTTCCAATCGTTGCCATACGAGGTCGGACAGAGTTGGTCCCAATCCTGAAAATTGAACACTTCAAGATGCCCCATATTTCCTAGGCTCGCATAGTCTTTTCGTGTTAGAAGTAGTGGAAGATCCAAAAATTGTGGCTGATGAGAAGCTGGAATACACCATCCATCAAAAGCCCCCTCACCATAACAAACTAATAATGGAACCCCAATAAAAGAACAACTGGTATCATGTACGACGTAAGACCTCCAAAGCTCCCAACTATGAGAAATAATCTCAGACAACCAGTCAACCATAATATTCAAAAATCTGATCAAATCCCAGAGATGCAGTCCTAAATGAATAGTCTTGAAAGCTTCTGGATAAGACATAAATAAGTACCAATGGGCCCCAACTATTCGAGGGAAAGGCCTACCCATGTTAATGTGTACAACTCTAGTCTTTCGATAAAAATGAATCCACCGAAGAGACTGAAAAGAGTTGTTGTCTATTACCAGAATTAAATCCACGAAGACTAATGGAATATAGAGACTTTGAACAGCATCACCATAACCAGCATATTCATTTAAATTCCCCCGCCCGGGAAAAATGTTGGTAAACCATTTGTCGCCAAGGATGAAACGGTGACGGCGACTGTGAAGGTGACGGTGATGGCTACGACGACCTTGACGGCGACGTTGACGTTGACGGTGACGCCTGGTAATTTTCCCTATGTACTATATCACCAAAAGTTCCCCAGATAGGTAGCACGTGTGAACGGGAAACCAGATTTTCTCTGATATTCTGTGACATGTGGCCATGGTGGGCCAAGCTGCGTCAGAAAATGTCGGGTTACGAGTCAGCTCGGGATCGTAATCCCGAACCCAGAGAGAAAAAATTGTAGGAAAACCCCAACGATTCCCTTTGGACATCTCTGTTGAAAAAAGGAGGCTGCTGCAGAGATCCGTAGATTAATAATTCTCCAACAGACGATAATGTTTCGCAATTAGCAAAAACTTTTGATTATGACCAGTGGCAAACGAGTCAGTGTAGATCGTAACAACTTGAAACCCAATATGTTTAAATTAACACCAAGCAGAGGTGGGTTATTGTTGTATTATTCGAATCAAAAACAGCAAGAACTATTAAAGGGAGGCCCCAATTAGTAATGGAGAAGATGCTGTGGCTGGGTATCTAAGGGGGGAGGCGATTCTGCAAAGGGTGGGACAATAGGTAGAACTGAGTCACCGAAGGGGGATTTTATTGGCGTTATTTAGCCCTAGTAAGAGAGGGGGGCGATTCCGAAAAGGTGTTGGAGTTGATGGTGGTGAAGTTGCTGCGGTGTTAAAGACTGAAAATAGAAAAAACTAAAGGGAAGAGAAGAGCAGTAGCAGAAATAAAGAACAGGAGGTGAAAGAAGCAAAACAGAAAAGACCAAATACGGGAAGAAAAGATATAGGTTTAGGTTAAATCCCAGATCTGGTGTTTCTGAAACAGATGCCCTCTTGTTAGGTTAGGTATAATCTTCTGCCATTCTGAAACCCAAGGAGATGATGATTAAAGGTTATTGAGGGTTGTTAATGGTGAATCGGTATAGTTCGTGTTAACTCAGAAGTCGTCCGATTCACGGAGCTCTTTTATGTTGAGAATAGTCCGAGTGAAGTATATAAGTTTAGGGCAATTCTAACTTTGTTTAGCCCCTTTATTTAGCACGATAAGAGATTTGTTGAGAAGAGTGGTGTAGGGGCTTCAAGAATCAACATTATAAACGTAAATGAAGAACATGGAGCCGTAACATAATAAATGAAGTAAAATTAAACTTACGACTCAATACGATTTTTATTTTCCAGCCTAACGTAAAATTACATGATGTATGCTTTTTTCGAAAGCTTACGAGATGTAATATGTGCACCACTAACCGTAAGTCTAGGCTTTCGACAGGTAAGAATAGAAGTTGTAACTTTTTTATGTGGCCGTAAATGGTGCATACATACAAAATCTTCAAGTCTACTTTCGCCTACAAAAAAACAAGCTATAACGACGACTTACAACATGTTTGTGAAGAACACTCAGCCGTAACCTTTTTACGGCTGATGTAAGTGATGGTTACGACTTGTAAATCTAGCTGTAAGTGTCTTCTGAGAGGCAAAAAAAAAAAAATAAAAAAAAAATCAAATCTTCCACTTTTTTGTGTTTTTTTTTTTTTAAGGATTTGAGCCAGAAAAAACATTTTTTTTCAAAATTAAGCTAATATTAATTAGTTAAGTTAATTAAAT
Source organism: Papaver nudicaule (assembly GCA_023529015.1). Lineage (NCBI taxonomy): Eukaryota > Viridiplantae > Streptophyta > Magnoliopsida > Ranunculales > Papaveraceae > Papaver > Papaver nudicaule. The sequence goes on along the minus strand of JAJJMA010107402.1, from coordinate 21,742 downwards.
TATTTTAAGACTAATTAGTGTCTAATTCAACATGAGGCTAATTAGCCATTATGAAAAATTATTTCATAGGGGGCTTGTCATTTGGCTATGTGGAGACCATGATTGAGGGGCATCAGTTGTTTTGAAGTCCCTATATCACTCTTCTATGTTAACCCGATTAGGGTATTATTGGACCCAAAAGGGAACCCGTTTATTTCTATTTGGCACACTAAGGGTCTTGTTTGTCCATGGCTCTATATTTGATATCCTGGAAGGCCCACTAAGGGTCTTGTTTGTCCACGGCTCTGTGTTTGATATCCTGGATATGTGAAGTATATAAGTTTAGGGCAACCCTATCCTTGTAAGCTGATTTTCAAGGTGAGTTAGGCGCATAGACTTCAATAATATTGAGTGAATTATGATTTTTTTCAGGCAAGAGATTAGGCAAAGATGGTAAGAGATTATTTGAGTGATTTGTTGGCCAATCTAGTTCCTTTAGGTATAATTTTTTAAACAAATTGGAATAATAAGAATTTTACTTCCCAAATTCATCGTTTTATGACATCAGAGCCAAAAACAAATAAATCTAGGGAATGGGAAAACAAAAGTTAATTTATTGTTTGTTTGCGCCAAAGTTCGACGTAATGACCGGAAAAGAATCGATATTAAGTGGAAGTTCTTTACCATCACAAGATCGAGAAGTACTTGCCAATAATCTCATCGATACACACTGGATATCTATTGTGAATATATTTAGTTCTTCGAACAGGAAGGGTTTGAAGGAAAAACTTTTTCGTATGGATACTTGAGACATGGGATTCAAGACACATGACACGACATATATATTTATTTCTTGAGACAAATAGGACCATTTTCCGTAAAACTTCGGAAAGGCATATACTCACTTGCTCAATTAAAGAAACTGCGAAGTTTGGAAACAATATGAGATTGATCAACATGTTATTGTTTAATTACAATATCTTTATTGTAATTTAATTTGATATTTGTTTCTACTCAACTGTTACAAGGTACCAATGTTTAATATTTTGAATGTTAGGTACCAACACTATATGTTGGACATTTGTTTGGTACCCACTTAAATAGGCGTAAATGTTTTTGAAATAATTTTATCTAGGCACATGGTCTCTTAATTAACACACATTCAAGAGTACAAGATTTTTTTTTTTAGTCGTTCATATCATTTTTCTCATTTTATATTTAAATTGATTCTAGGTTAAAATTATGAGATGGATGATCAAACATTGTCCACTTGATGAATCTCTAAAACTGGAGGTTCTCTAATAAAGGATGACTTGAAAAAAATATGCCATATCATATTCACATCAGAGGGATGCAGGTAATTTTTAATGAGAACATGTGTGCTTCCTATATGGTTAAACACTTATTTATTTAAATCACAATCATCGGAGAAGCTCTTAGTACCCGACTGATAATTATAGAGACTATAAAATCAAAATATAATGATTTTTTTTCAAAAAATATGGACCCCAAAAGTTATATGAACTCAGTATTCGTCCCGACCATATACCGAGTATCTTCTGAGAAAGAGAATCCCTAATACTTGGTATTTTCTGTTATGCAGCGGCATGAGAGCTACTCCCTTTGTCCTACAAAATTTGAGTTATTTGGAGTTTACAGAATGTTTAAGAAAATAAGGAGAGAGGGACACTTATATTTTACCAATTTTATCCTCGTGGATAACAAATAGTAAGATTTACAAATGACATATGTCTCAAATAATGACACGCATATTTATAAATTTTACATCACCAGAAAGCATTTAGTTTAAAACATTTAGATAACGAATACAAACATGACTACCAAACTATACATATTAATGACAAATGAAGCTCTGTGATAAACATTCTCTCTAAAAAAATGCTCTAGAGAAAAAAACCCAACTGTTCTCCTAGTTTTTCCCTTTTAATTTCTTTGTAAATAGATCTCAGTCTTTATGGTTTGGTTTGAATATTCAAATCTTCCACACAGATTCGAGTATCATAATAGTATATGTATAGATATAAATAAAAGGATCACTAATTTTTGTGATCTTTAATTTTTAGGCTTTTGAAAGGTATTTTCGATTATGATAATCGTTTCACGTGGATCACTGAAGACGATTTAGATCGGAGTGACATGGATCTAAGTTTCCATCATGATCGACGACTACCGATTATAATTGTGATGAAGAACAATGCATATTACTCTCTTTTTATAGGAGATTTTATTCTTATTGAAGAAGAAGAAGATTTAAATGGCTGAATTATAATTCAAAAGTCATCCCTCCATTTTCATCAATTTCTTGTGTGAAAATCATGTATTCCATTCCTTCATTGTACCACAATTGTCTTGTTTTTGTGTTACTGCATGTATGCATGTTTTCATGCTTTTCAACTTTGATGTATATGAAATATTATCAATGAAATCAAGAAAATTGTTCCTTCAAAAAAAAAAAAAACTATACATATTAATAATAAATTGAAAGGATAATTTTAGAAATCTAACATCCTTAATGTTAAATATTAGTTTTTGAAGGACAAATCCTATTTTTATAGGACAGAGGAAATAGTTGCTAAGGACTTAGGCCCCTTCCAAAAAAATGAGTTCGCCAGGCCACGTGTTTTTTCACTAAATATGCAAATTTTAGTTAAAAAATATTACAAGTTAATTTTTTAGAGGACCTAATTATTAAAAATTATATATAAAAAAAGAGAGAGAAAATAAAATATATTATAAATCTAAAAAAGTAGAAAAGAAGAATTAGTGTCGAACAAGATTAATTTTCTCGCTCGATACAGTCTTTCTCGCAACCGTCTAACAGGTGAATTAACCTGTTTGCCTGGTGAATTAACCTGTTAGCTTGGTGCATGGTGGCACAAAACAAAATAAATCACCCATTTGAACAGTGCATAGGAAGGGGCCTTAGTATTTAGAATGATGCTTGTTGAACAAAGAAAAACATGTTTTTACTTTGTCTTGTTATTGCCCTTTATTTAATTTGATTTCTCATACCCCTATACTTAAAAAAACTGGTGACGGTTGAACTAAAATTGAAAATGATGGTGTGAATTATTGTGGTATCTTAGCCAATCAGTAGTCACCAAGTACAAATTGCTGATTTAATCAAAATTAATTTATGAAATCTTTATAAAAATAAAAACAAATACTAAGAACAAATTGAGTATAGTGACACTAACACTATAGTCCTTTGATTTCCAACTCGAGGCAACTAAAAACACAAAAAGGTTTTAGTTTTACATTTTCAGCAAATTTGAGCCCCAATTCGGTCGTCCAAGAATCATTTTATCCAACAAAGTCAAAAACAGCAGCTGGATAATGCATAGGTTAACATTAGGGATGGGGAAATTGTAGAATGATAAAACACAAAATTGGTCCAATAACCCATAGATCTCTTAAATGCAACTGAAAATGTATCTGTCAATCCTCAAGTCTCTAGCCGAGCTAGAAGTAATATATTGACTTCGGAGGCCTGTTTCATAAATGCAACGGATGATTCACCATGGTTTTGGTTTGGTAGATCCCCTGGAACCTCAAGGAAAATCCTTCCCCGGGAAGAAACTCCCCAAGGCTTGCATTACCCATTCGGTATGATTTAACACTATAATCTATTGCAATGTAACAATGAGATAAAGTCAACTGAAGCTTAAAACGGATATAATAATCAGAGAATATGCATGTGACTTATCTTCACATGAATGAATCTAGAACTACAAGGTAGTATTTAGTAGCTACCCACCCCCGAATTCAAAACATTAATATCTTCTCATGGAGTCGGTGTAACTTGTAAGCTTGTAACGTTATCCGAGTTTGACATCTGACTAATGAGCTTGTAACATTTTTAAAAGTAAGACATGGATCAACATTTTTAGGATTACACTACGCACAAATCTTCTGTACAATTGTCATCGTTTTTGTCAACAAAAATTCTAGTAGAGTCTCTTTCAATTTAACCCAATACTTGACCAATCTGTTACATAAGAGTTTACTAGTGAATGGCACATGAAATTAGGAGGTAAAAAATAAAAGTTGAGGAATAACGTTGTTCTTGATGAAAATATTCCTGATCCTCTCCGTGGCATTGGTGTGTCAAAAATGATTTGTACACAAAGGGATCTCACAAACACTTTCCCTCTCATCGATCCAATGATCTTATTGTACTCATTAAGTCCACTATTGATCCCAATGGATCAATCCTCTGTGAGTCTATCACCACTGTTGGTGTATAGCTGCAGTATGGGAAAGCAGGAGTCGTGGGCGATAAAATCCTCTGTCCCGGGTTTCGGTGTACCACCGTGTACCCAAGACAGGGAGGGGGAAGGCCTCATCCAAACTCACCCTCCCACGGCCCTCCCGCCCTCTCCCTCCCTGTCTTGGGTACACGGTGGTACACCGAAACCCGGAACAGAGGATTTTATCACGAGTCGTGGGGCATTGGAGCAATCAACAATGTACCCTCACATCGCCACGACTTTTGTGTGTTCGAATCGTGGCTCGTCTACTGCTAGAAAGAGAGGGCCATTTCATTTTCATTTTTTGTTACAAAAGTAAACAATAACATGGCAATTGGCTAAAGTAAGTAAGGTATGATGTATGAATGAATATTCCTTAGAACTTGCTAGTAGGGATGGGCGTTTGCCCCATGGGTTTGGATACCCGTGGTTATCCGCCCCAATTGGATAGGGTATTACCCGCACAAATGGGGATGGATATGGGTACGGGGATTACCCGAAATTAGAAAGTGGGGATGGGGAGGTATGGAAATCAAAGTCTCCGCCCCGTACCCGCCCCATACTTATAATACCCTAGGGTTTTAGATTTTTTATGCTATAAAAAGAATAAGCACAGTTTCCATTGAGTGTTTTTATTGTTTATTTGAGGTTTTCATTACACAAGGTATAAGGTATCTCCTCTATCTTTTAAGTTTTAATACTTGTAGATTCGTGATCCATTTTTCATTGTTAACCATATCATCATATTTTTGAATTTTAGGCATTATTTTAGGTTATTCTTTTATTGGTTGGATCATCATATTTTTGAATTTTGATTAATAAGAAGGTTTCATTTTTAATAGGCATGTTATATCTTGATGGCATAATGTTATGGGTAACCAATGGGTAATCCGCCCCATACGGATATTATTCATACCCGCCCCGCCTCCATTTATGTGGGTAATGGGTAGGGTATGGGTAATTTTTTTACGAACGGAGCGGGGGTGGAATTTGGCTTACCCGCCCCATACCCGCCCCACGCCCATCCCTACTTGCTAGGCCATATCATAGAGTGCACGTCTTTTTCTTCCAGAACTATTCAATCTTGAGTTTCATCTGTTGACTAGCTAACTGTATACACATAATCAATTTTTTCTTCAGTTGAGCCGAATAAACCTAAAAGTGATGATATTTGTCTGACTTCATTAGTGATAATTATAAATAAATATACAGTTCAAAAAAGATAAACATAAATATTAGCCAAATATTAATTTATAACATCAACAATATTTTAGAACAAGTAGTATCAGCTTCCCAACTCTTCTCTCGCATATAACTGCCAAATTATTGTTAGGTGAGCCAGGGGAAGGCATTAGCAGAGTAGTCGGTGAGTTTGGTATTGCTGTGAGTTTTACAAAAGTGATTTTCTGTTGTGTTGTGTTGTGTTGTGCTGTGAAAATAAAACAGTAAAACGTTTGGTAAATTATAATATAGAAAGTGTTGCCTGACTAACAAACTGTAAATTCTGTTTGGTAAATTTAATGCAAAAGTGTTAATGATGTAGTTAACAACGGAAATAGACATGTTTTAATTCTTCTTTAAAAAATACAATATAATTATAATAAATTGTATTTTTTATTTCAAAATATTTAAATAAATATAAATGATGATTATCTTATTTCAAAAAAAAAAATGAAAATTTTGAAATACGGAATATAGTAATATGTGCACAATATTCAAGGGTAAAATTTGTCATTTTAGTAAAATAACAAGGTTCAAATGGATAATCACCTAATTAAAATTAGGTGGGTCCACAGTTTTTTTTTTTTTTTTTTTTTTTTTTTTTTGCCACAGCCTATGCTTTTACTGCTGTTAAAAGCTGTTCCCGAGTAGCTTTTAAAAACAGGCCTAAAACGGAAGCGCTTTTCTTCAGAAGCACTTTGAATTTTTTTTACGAAACACGATTTTTGATAAAAATTGGTTACAAGTTTGTTACAAAGTGCTTTTGGTAGAAAAAAATCAATCCCAAAACAAATTGATGTTAGACAAATAATTTGTTTGATATACAAATGAAAGGAAAAAAAACAAAGCATTTTGCCGGAAACGGGTTAGGGGACGGATGCCCCAAGTCAAATTTAATTGACTGGGTCAACAGTAATTTAGTCGGAAATCAGAAGTAGGGTTTGGTGATCAACAAGGAAAGCATGGAGGCATGAAGACTTGGGTTGAGGTAACGAAGAACGGAGGAAAACATGATGATGGAAATCAAATGGATTTAGAAGAAGGTTGGCAGATTGTAACACATAAGAGATCTAAAAAATCAAAACATTTAAGGGTGTCTTTCACGTCAAATCAGATCAAGATAGAATGCGAGTATAAGTCTTTTATATTTTCTGGAAATTCAAACAAGGTTCAGATCCAGGAGATTACAAGAAACACTAAAGATGATATCAGGTTTTCAATCACCCATGAAGCTGCAACATGGTTGAAAAACATAATGATGAAGGAATCAAGAAAAGATTTCTATGGTGGATGGACATGGGATGCACAATGGGGCGATGAACATTTTTTCTTAATCAGAGATCAAAACAAATATGGAGAATTTTTTAGGTTAACTGTTTATTTAAAAAACAGTAAACATTTAACTTTCTTTCAAGCAGAGAAGGGCTATAAACGATGGAGAAGATTTGTTTATGGATTGGAAAAGATTTTACAAGGAGACTTTAAAGCCAGGATAACATAGACAAAAAAGATTTTCATTGACTCAAAGGCGACAAATAAAGTACATAATGAAGAGGTGGATAAGCAGGCAAGTACCAGTATGGTGAATAAAGAGGAGATGATGAATGATAAGGAGGTGGTAAATGATGAGAAGATGGAAAAACAGAAGAAGGTCAACATGGAAAATGGGGAAGATTGGAATAATGCCATTATTGCTGAAGTTTTTGGAGATGCAGTTCAATGGTGAAAAAGGAGGGGTACCGAAATACTACCAACTTTTCATTTTGGCTCGTGAGTCTTATGGTTTAAGTTTGGACGATCTCAAAAATCAATATCCAAACTCTAATAACTGGAGTTGTGATCTTGGGGATCAACTCGACAAAGTTGGGACTTTGGAGTTAAACTCTACAGTTATTGGATAACGTACTACTTGGTGCTTTAATTATATTATAGGAGATATAATGCGAAAAGTAAAAGCACACAAGACACCAGAGATTTTTTTAACGAGGAAACTGCCTTGCAGAAAAACCTCGGGACCTTGTCCAGATTGAACACCGCCCAGTACAAACTGACAACAAACACTAGCCTACTATAAGACTTTGGTCTGGGATGTAGCAGAGACCAACTCAAGCCCTCCATGCGAATTGGCTACTATCGCACTCCTTACGTCTCTAGATCCCCCACAGATCGTCACGCACTTGATTCCCCCAGCTGACGTCCTTTACGGGCCTAGGAGTTGCTTTGACCGCTGTCAAAGGCTTGTGTCAGCAATACTGGCTTTGCAACCTAATTGTTGACGTATGGTCTAACTGTCCTCTATCAGTTTACCACACACAAGTTGACTTCCTTCGGATTGTTAAATCCAGGTCATACGGAAATCTACTTCACAAATCTGGGCTGACAAGCAAACCGAGTAAGCTATGCCCAACTTATCTCTACCTCAGTTATACACGAAGAATCACTTAAGAAACTTGTATAACTGGAGCTAACTAGGTCTTACAACACCGAGTGCAGCCGTGCGTTGCTACCTTTTAACCTTGTTGAGTAACGTATCAGTTCTTGAATAGCCGTATAGCAGAAGAGACGGACTATGGAATAGACAAGAATGTGATCAGGTTACCAAGGTTACAGGTTAATCCGATTTCAACCAAATATGGTCACAATCTCCTACCTGTGCTTCCCAACTCTCAAGAGAAGTCTTTTATAGTCGTAGGGAGTTCCCAGAGGAGCTGCAACCTATAGAGGATGACTATACCACAACAAGCGTTCACCGAAGTGAAAAGAGTTTACGCTACCTTCCCTAAGGACCTTCACGTATGCTTGATGCTTGCGGTATTTGTCCGTAGACACCTCTATTTATAGCACTCAATAAGATAGGTTGCTTTGGAATAAAGCAATCAATTACTTGTCCCACAAGTTAAGGAAACCCTAAACTTGCCAACCAAGTAATAAAGATTAATCTCAATTGGAATTCTTTGTATCATTATCTGCCAAGTGTTTTGTTAGCTCAAAAACACTTCAGGATAAAAATCCAACAGACCTGAGATAATCTTATCTTATTGACTCGTTGAGGATCGTTAGATGGACCACAAAAGATATTTATGTGATATACAAGTCCACCTAAGAGATAAAGGAGTTTAGAGTTTGACCCAAGTGAAATTCTGAAAGAATATCCACTAAATCCGACACCAGCAAAGTAACCAACATTGGATTCGCGTACAGGTTCGCGAAATGTTCAGTCACTTTGGAACTCAGAAGATTTCCGAGTTTCTGGTTTGCGAACCGGTTCGTGAACCGTCCGCCTGTCAGATTTCGTCAAATCTGGATTCCGCTGGAAGTACTGGGCTTAGCCAGAATTTAGACGTGTTTACGTCCTCAGCTGTAATCCATGGACTCTTTGCTCAAGAGTACTCCTTTAGATTCATCCATATCCAACTAACAGTTGGCAAGCAAACCATTGTAAGGGACACATGGCACCGAATCTGTCTCATTCATTCTTGTACTCACAGTATTTGTGGGAGCAAACACTGGTCATGACACAAGGCCACGTTACACAAGAATACGATCTCAATCGCTATTATCACTACTAAAGTAGTCGACTATATTTCGAAAGAATAGAGAAAGTAGAATAGAAGAATTTCCATAAAAGTCATAACTCCTACTAACCTTTTGTCGATGAAGAATAATTGATGTCTTCTTTGTCTTCACAATCTTCGTCTTCAAGGTCTCTACTAATTTGTCTATATCCCAATTCCGAAATCTAAACTCTAGTAGGCTAAATCAAGAATTGAGTTTTGACACCTAAAACTGACAACTAGCTTGACATACCAACGCTACTGGGTTTGACCGGACGATGTCCTAACAATCTCCCCCTTTGTCAATTTTAGTGACAAAACCAATTTACATATGGATTCAAATAATATACAATGAAGTACTAACCAAATGTAGCTCTTGATTTCTTGAATTCTTCAACTTCTCCTTTGAGTCTTGATGTGTTCATTAAACTCTTGTTGATGAATCCGTAGTCAGCAGTCACAACATATCCAGCTCAAACAACCATAAAGGTACGCTTAAGCTTACGTGGGTTAGTATGCTCATCTCACATGTTGTTTGTGCGTAAGAGTAAGAATCTGAGCAAACTTTAAAGTTGGTGTATCAGAACTTTTAAAGTGATTTTACTCATTCTTGATACGAAGCTTGATCTCAGCTTTAATTACTCCCCCTTACTTGATACTTTGTAAAAAGCACAACAAGTAAGCACATGATGTTCTCCCCCTATGGTTATGCACCTTAATGCAACCACTAGAAGTAAGAACCATATATATTCTCCCCCTATTTGTCACAAAAATATGACAAAGTAGTTTGAGACTAGGGTTTCATACACCTATGATAACAGGTGAAGCTAAGTACTCGCATATCAAGGTTAAAGATGGTATACTTAGGTAATCTGAACAACAAGATTCCTGAGTTCTCACCTTATGGAGAAATATAGATACACTTTCTCCCAATATTCCATATCCACGCTTCCAAAAAAGATTTGTTATTAAGCGCAAGTTCAAAAAAAAAAACTTTCCCCCGTGTGGTGTCATTCAATAAAGAACAACTGACAAAGACTAACATGGACAAGAACAATTAAATGTTATCCAGTTTTGCTTTGTTAATAATCTCTTTTCCTTAGCCACTTTTTTCGGAAAAAGAGTTATATGATTCCGAGTTTGTGAAAACCCTAAAAATCATATAATCAAAAATTTCTTAATCGTGAGAAAAAGCATAACTTTTGTAAATAGACACAGCTTTACGTCACTACCGAAGCAATGGAAAAAGCTATGTTTTGCAATAAGATTGAGGTAGACAAATCAAGTATTGCAAACATCATTAATAACATCTAAAAAGAACTTTTATTAATGAAATAAAGTAGTACATGCTTGAAAAACTCTAAAAAGCATGAAAGGCAAACTACTAAACAGATTTAGTTTATATTCCTTAGGCAAAAGTAAGAACAAGTTCTCACAAGGAACCAACTAATCTTCTTTGAAAGAAGTCATGACGAAGTTATTGATTTCCTCAATATCTTGGTCTTCATTCATGGGCATAGGAATATCAAACTCGAATTCCATAGTCTCTTTTGTAGAGACTTTATTCATAAGCTCTTCTTGTTGACTCACAAGAGCTTGTTGAACAACCAGAGTTTTCAGAAACACTTCTCTAAGAGATCTTAATTCTCTCTTTGTTTCTCTGCATTCTTTGAGAATGGATGCAATCCTTTGATTCTTCTGAGAAGGCTTTTCATTCTTGTCAGATTTTGATCTCTTCTTCTTCTTCTTCTTGAACCAGGATTTGTTTCCTTTGTGTTTGGTTGTTTTCAAGATCATCTGGTTTCATGGTACCCTTGTCAGTTGACTTAGGATCCTTGCCTTGAGAAGTAATATCAAGGATTTCTACCATGTTGAAAAGTTTAGAATGAAATAAGAATAGACTTCTGATTTCCTTATAAACAGTTCTTTCAAGAATTTTCGAAGAGATAAGGATTACATTTACTGCCAGATACGATAAGGATTTAACCTAATATCGATCTCAAGCGGCACGACGGTTCGGGAACCGTGTACGCGTATTTTTTGTTCTTTCATTGACATGTCTCTCTTTCAGAGATACCCAGAAACAATTTTAACCTTTCGTTTAGACAATCTGATCCCTGGTGATCATGAGTTCCATGGAGCAAGGCTAGACATTACACTCTTTGTCTAGTGACAATGAAAAGGTGCTTAATTGTGGGTTATCAATTACTTACAAACTAGATACAGAAAACGAAAAAGACTCTAGGACTTGCCAGACCACATTATGACTTCTCATCCCAAGGGGCAGTGGATGAGACGTCAATCCTTCTTGCACTTAGTGCGAACAAGGTAGAGCATGAGTATGCTCTTGATGTGGTATTGAATCTTTTTCCGAACAAGTTTGCCTTTCTTAGTTCTGGCTCTCTTGAATTTCTCCGCTCCTTGTGTTGCCCTTAAGGAGTTAGAGTGATTTCGATCTTTATTGGTTGCTTCAAAGATTCGAATCACATTCATGAGTCTGGCCGCTTTCTTTGCAGTTTATTAACATGCTTGACTTTACGTCTATACACATGGCACTGCTTGTAATCATGTCCCTTTTTAGCACAGTAGCTGCACTTACCAAGGCGTTGCTTGTGTAATATAGGGATGATTACCTCTTTTCAAGATATGTCACTAGAGATTGTGTCCATGGGGGTGGGACATGTTTCTAGTTCTGATTTGGAATCACCCATATTATCAAACTTGTTACATTTTGCAACTAGAGCTATCACTTTCTTCATCAGCTGAGTAGTAAACATCAGATGAATCATCAAGTGAAGCTGCAAAGGCTTTCCCTCCGGTATATTTTCTCCGATTGGGACATTCCTCAGCCAAGTGGCCGAAACCTTTGCATTTATAGCATTGTGGCATGTCATCATCATCTCCCCTTTTGTTCCCTTCTTTAGGTGGGACTCTATCATGAGGCTTAGGAGTTGATGGTGGGACGTTCTTGATGAAACGTTTACCTCTCTTCTTTAGAATATCTCTAAACTGACGTGTTATCAAAGATATCTCTTCATCAGATTCATTCCCACTATGATTGCCGGAGTTGGTGTTCGAAGTACACTCTTCGTTTACAAGTTTCCTTATTTTTCCAGTAGCTCTAAGCCCAATGTTCTTAGGGTTACTGTGCTCATGATCGAAGATTTTTAGCTTTGCAACAAGGTCACTTCTTGTCATATCTAAGCCGTGTACTTCTTGGATGGCATGTTTCTTGGATTCGTACCTTGAGGGTAGTGACCTCAGAATTTTACTCACAATGTCCCTTTCCGGAATAGTTTTACCATAGGTGTAACAGGCATTTACTATCTTAGACAATTTGTGATTAAATTCCTCAAAGGTATCATCCTCAAGCATTCGAAGGTTTTCCCAGTCAGACATGAGATTTTGAAGTCTAGCTTCTTTCTCTGTTGTATTACCTTCGAATATGTTCCTTAATCTTTTCCAAGCCTCGTAAGAGGTTTCACATGTAGCTATGTGATGGAAGAGATCAGGTGTAACTGCATGAATGATAGCATTAAGCCCATCATAGTTTTGCTTAGCGGCGAATGTTTCCACATCATCATAAACCGCTATGTCTTTGGGAACAGTTTTACCGTCAACTTCAACAGTTGGCGGTATATATTCCTTTACGCTATAAACCCAAGTTTTAAAGTCTCGGGCTTGCAAAAACGAAGTCATTGCAGTCTTCCGCCATAGGTAATTTGTGCCATCGAACTTTGGTGGTACGTTACAAGCTCTTACGCTTTGATCCATTACTCACAAGCCTAGATAAACACAGACAGTTACGTCTTTAATGTGTTCACCAGCTCTGATACCAACTGAAAAAGGAGGGGTACCGAAATACTACCAACTTTCGTTTTGGCTCGTGAGTCTTATGGTTTAAGTTTGGACGATCTTAAAAATCAATATCCAAACTCTAATAACTGGAGTTGTGATCTTGGGGATCAACTCGACAAAGTTGGGACTTTGGAGTTAAACTCTACAGTTATTGGATAACGTACTACTTGGTGCTTTAATTATATTATCAGAGATATAATGCGGAAGGTAAAAGCACACAAGACACCGGAGATTTTTTTAACGAGGAAACTGCCTTGCAGAAAAACCTCGGGACCTCGTCCAGATTGAACACGGCCCAGTACAAACTGACTACAAACAGTAGCCTACTATAAGACTTCGGTTTGGGATATAGCAAAGACCAACACAAGCCCTCCAAGCGAATTGGCTACTGTCGTACTCCTTACGTCTCTAGATCCCCCACAGATCGTCACACACTTGATTCCCCCAGCTGACGTCCTTTACAGGCCTAGGAGTTGCTTTGACAGCTTTCAAAGGCTTGTGTCAGCAATACTGGCTTTGCAACCTAATTGTTGACGTATGGTCTAACTGTCCTCTATCAGTTTACCACACACAAGTTGACTTCCTTCGGATTGTTAAATCCAGGTCATACGGAAATCTACTTCACAAATCGGGGCTGACAAGCAAACTGAGTAAGCTATGCCCAACTTATCTCTACCTCAGTTATACACGAAGAATCACTTAAGATACTTGTATAACTGGAGCTAACTAGGTCTTACAACACCGAGTGCAGCCGTGCGTTGATACCTTTCAACCTTGTTGAGTAACGTATCAGTTCTTGAATTGTCGTATAGCAAAAGAGACGGACTATGGAATAGACAAGAATGTGATCAGGTTACCAAGATTACAGGTTAATCCGATTTCAACCAAATATGGTCTCAATCTCCTACCTGTGCTTCCCAACTCTCAAGAGAAGTCTTTTATAGTCGTAGGGAGTTCCCAGAGGAGCTGCAACCTATAGAGGATGACTATACCACAACAAGCGTTCACCGAAGTGAAAAGAGTTTACGCTACCTTCCCTAAGGACCTTCACGTATGCTTGATGCTTGCAGTATTTGTCCGTAGACACCTCTATTTATAGCACTCAATAAGATAGGTTCCTTTGGAATAAAGCAATCAATTACTTGTCCCACAAGTTAAGGAAACCCTAAACTTGCCAACCAAGTAATAAAGATTAATCTCAATTGGAATTCTTTTTATCATTATCTGCCAAGTGTTTTGTTAGCTCAAAAACACTTCAAGATAGAAATTCAACAGATCTGAGATAATCTTATCTTATTGACTCATTGAGGATCGTTAGATAGACCACAAAAGATATTTATGTGATATACAAGTCCACCTAAGAGATAAAGGAGTTTAGAGTTTGACCCAAGTGAAATTCTGAAAGAATATCCACTAAATCCGACACCAGCAAAGTAACCAACATTGGATTCGCGTACAGGTTCGCGAAATTTTCAGTCACTTTGGAACTCAGAACATTTCCGAGTTTCTGGTTTGCGAACCGGTTCGTGAACCGTCCGCCTGTCAGATTTCATCAAATCTGGATTCCACTGGAAGTACTGGGCTTAGCCAGAACTTAGACGTGTGTACGTCCTCAGCTGTAATCCATGGACTCTTTGCTCAAGAGTACTCCTTTAGATTCATCCATATCCAACTAACAATTTGCAAGCAAACCATTGTAATGGACACATGGCACCGAATCTGTCTCATTAATTCTTGTACTCATAGTATTTGTGGGAGCAAACACTGGTCATGACACAAGGCCACGTTACACAAGAATACGATCTCAATCGCTATTATCACTAATAAAGTAGTCGACTATATTTCGAAAGAATAGAGAAAGTAGAATAGAAAAATTTCCCTAAAAGTCATAACTCCTACTAACCTTTTGTCGATGAAGAATAATTGATGTCTTCTTTGTCTTCACAGTCTTCGTCTTCAAGGTCTCTACTACGTTGTCTATATCCCAATTCCGAAATCTAAACTCTAGTAGGCTAAATCAAGAATTGAGTTTTGACACCTAAAACGGACAACTAGCTTGACATACCAACGCTAGTGGGTTTGACCGGACGATGTCCTAACAAATGGGATACAGTGGGCAAGGAAATCATAAAAAGGTTTTATCTCAAACGTCCATTTGATATTTTCCCATTCGAAAATCAAGAGTTTTCTTCTTTGTAGCAGCTGATGACAAAGAAGCCATGCTCAGTTTGGGTATTTGGAGTTGTAAGGGCATGAATATTAAACTATGTCCTTGGTGGTCATCTGTTAATACAATTCCTTTCATAGAAGAAGCAGATGAGGGACAATGGATTGAAATTTATGGTGTCCCCTACAATTACTGGAGTAACGGATGTTTTGTAAACATTGGTGCTTATTTTGGAGGTCTAAAAGAAATTCATGAAACCACAGTGAATTGGATGGATGTATCATCAGCTAAGCTTAAAGTCAAGGCATATCTTCAAAATAGCATAACTTTCATGTTCAGCCATGGGGAAAATGCTTTCACTATTCAAGTTAAACTAATGCTTGATACAGAGTCACATATACAACGAACTAGAATACCATTAACACAGATTGAAGCTCTGTCAATGAAGATAGCGTAAAAGAAGGGGAGAATAATTTGCTATTGATTGAATGGCCTTTAATCTCGCATCAAGACTCAATTTCAGATCGAAATATTTTAAATAAAATATTACGCGCGAGAAAAATTATACAGCCGTTAAGGATAATTTAAATTCAAAAAATTTGGGCTCTGGCTCAAAAAATAGAAGAAGGAGAAACAAGGCCACCAACACAGAGACGGATGATGATATCTTGGATACGGGTGCTTCTAGTTTGAGCTTGGGTTATAATATGAAATCGGATCACATCTTAAATACGAAATTTAACCCAACTACTTTAATGACATCAGCGGCTAATATAGAGTCAACAACTATGTTATCAAATGCAGCAATAGAAATCCCTAACTCAGGGGATGTCAATCTATTCTTCAGCAGCTTTAAATGTACAGTTGGTTTCTCCATCAGAAATTTGTTCATCTACTGAAAAATGGAGTACTATGAAGGACAAGTTAGAGAAAGGATTGCGTGAAGATTTTGAGAAGGTCTTAACTCAAATGATTGCGATTGGACCTAAAAATGGATTGGCTTGCAATGGCAATGAAGAGGAAAACAGTGATACTATTTTCGATTCAATGAGAGCTCACCTGTCAAATTTGGAGAAGGAAAAGGCAATTAGGGTTTGATTTGGGGGTTTTTGAAGTTGGGGTTGTTTTTGTTAGATGGATTGCAAAATTATTTGCCGGAATGTGAAGGGTATGAATAACACTAATAGAAGGGATATCATTAAGCATAAGCTGAGGAGTTGGAAGCCTTTAATTTTGTTGATGCAAGAAACAAAAATACAACAATGTAATGACCTGCTTGTAAGGCAAATTTGGGGTAGTAAAAATGTAAAGTGGCTTGATGCGCCTTCTAGAGGGAGGTCAGGAGGAGTCTTATGTTATTGGGATGAATCTAAAATTCATGTTTTGGACTCAATGATAGGGATACACTCAATATCTCTACACTGTCAAACGTTGGATACAAAATTTGAGTGACTGTTTATAGGAATTTATGCTCCAAATGTTTCAAAAGTTGATGATAGAAAGGAGTTCTGGAGGGAAGTGCAAGAAGTTAGAGCATACTGGGATCTCCTATGGGTTATTGGTGGTGATTTTAATGTTACTAGATATGTGCATGAAAGATCAACTGGAGTTGAAATAGATGACAGCATGAGGAAGTTCAATAAGTTTATTTCAACACATGAACTTGTTAATCTTCCTTTGTTGGGGGCAACTTACAGTTGGGCAACCAACCAAGTTCAGAGCATAAGAAGCAGGATTGATCGTTTTTTGGTGTCAGCTGAGTGGGAGATGCAATTTCTAAAAGTAATACAACAAGCTTTATCAAGACCATGCAGTGATCACAACCCAATAGCTCTGATTTGCAATTGTGTCAAGAATGGGCCTGGTCCATTTCGTAGTGAAGTTTTTTGTACTCTCATCCAGATTTCATTAACATTGTTAACAATATTTTGGCATTCTCGTGTTGTTACAGGTAATTCAGATAATGCAGGCTTCATTTTCTGCAAAAAGCTTAAATATCTCAAGATAGAACTAAAAAAGTGGAGCAAAGCTGAGTATGGTGATTTGGATAGAAGGATAGATGAGCTGGAGTAAATCTTTTAGATTTGGACATTGAAGAAGATCAGAACAATGGTTTAACAGAAATTGAGTGGGATGAGAGGTTAAAAGCAAGGCAAGAGCATTGTAAATTGATAATTCATAAAGCTGAAAAATGGAGGAGTAGGGCAAGAGCAACTCATGTCAAAGATTTTGAGCACAACACTCATTACTTTCATAGACTGGCAACAGACAAGTTTAGAAGGAGTTTTATTGGATCAATTAAGGTGAATGGAGTCATAACTTGTGAGGAGAAGGAGATTAAAGAAGGTATTGCCACTTACTTTCAAAATATCTTTCAGAATCAGCCTGCTAGACTTTTCTTCGTGGAAAATATGAATTTCAACAAAATCTCTGAAGAACAAAAAGTTTGGCTAGAGTTACAAATAGAAGAAGGGGAATGTTTTTTAGCTATTAAGTCCCTTGGTCAAAACAAGGCACCAGGGCCTGATGGTTTCCATATGAGTTTCTATTCTTTGTGTTGGGATGTGCTCAAAGATGACTTAATGAATGTTGTGAAGGAGTTGCAGAATAAGAACTTTCTGGATTGGAGGGTGAAAAATACATGTGTTGCCTTAATTCCCAAAAGAGATACAATAGAAGAAATCAAAGATCTCAGACCTATAAGTCTTGTGCATGGAGTCTATAAAATCATCTCCAAGATTCTAACAGAGAGGCTAAAAATGGTTCTACCAAATCATATTTCTCAGCATCAAACTGCTTTTATAAAAAAAAAAGGGCAAATTTTAGATGGTGTTGTTAGGGCATTGTCCGGTCAAACCCATTAGCGTTGGTATGTCAAGCTGGTTGTCAGTTTTAGGTGTCAAAACACAATTCTTGATTCAGCCTACTAGAGTTTAGATTTCGGAATAGGGATATAGACAAAGTAGTAGAGACCTTGAAGATGAAGACTGTAAAGACAAAGAAAACATCAATTATTCTTCATCAACAAAAGGTTAGTAGGAGTTATGACTTTTATGGAAATTCTTCTATTATACTTATTTTATCTTTCGAAATAGTCGGCTACTTTAGTAGAGATACTAATAGCGATTGAGATCGTGTTCTTGTCTACATGACCATGTGTTCTGTTGGTATTTGTTCCACAATACTAAGGTTACAAGAATGCATGAGATAGATTCGATACCATTTGTCCATTGCAATGGTTTGCTTGCAAATCACTTGTTGGATATGGGTGAATCTAAAGGAGTACTCTTGAGCAAGAGTCCAGTGGATTATACCTGAGGGCGTCTAACACGTCTAAGTACTGGCCCAGTCCAGAACTTCCAGCGGATCCAAGTTAAACCCTAATCTGGAAAACGACGGTTCCGGAACCGTACGGTGAACAGTGACTTAGGAATTTTTCCCGAGTTCCAAAGTGTTAATTTGTTCGCGTACTAGTACGTGAACCTCAGATTCAATGCATTTGGTCCTGATTCAGATGGACGGTTTGCGAACCGGCCAAAGTGAATATTCTCTGGGATTTTCACACGGGTTAAACTCTGACTCCTCTATCTCTTAGTTGGACTTGGTTATCATGAAATATCTTTTGTGGTCCATCTAACGGTTCTCAATGTGTCAATAAGATAAAGATTATCTCTGGTCTGTTGGATATCATTCTTGAAGTGTTTTTGAGCTAACAAAACACTTGGCAGATAAATGATAAAAGATTTCCAATTGAAATAAATCTAGGTTTCTTGGTTTGCAAGTTAGGGTTTCCTAAACTTGTGGAACAAGTAACTAGTTGCTTTATTCCTAAGCAACCTATCTTATTGAGTGCTATAAATAGAGGTGTCTAAGGACAAAAACATCAAGCATCAAGCATACGTGAAGATTCTCTGTGGAATTGATCGTAAACTCTTTTCACTTCGGTGAATGCTTGTTGTGGTATAGTCATCCTCTATTAGGTAGCAGTTCCTCTGTGGGAATTACCGAACGAATATAAAGACTTCTCTTGAGAGTTGGGAAGCACATGTAGGAGATTGAGACCTTAGTGGTTGAAATCGTAGTAATCTGTAACCTTGGTAACCTGATCACGTTCTTGTCTATTCTACGGTCCTTCTCTTATGATATAAGGCCATTCAAGAACTGATACGTTACACACAGGGTTGAAAGGAAGCAACGCACGACTGCACTCGGTGTTGTAAGACCTAGTTAGCTCCAGTTGAATAAGTTTCTTAAGTGATTCTTCGTTTACAACTGAGGTAGAGACAAGTTGGGCATAATTTACTCGGTTTACTTGTCAGCCCCCGCTTGTAAGTAGATTTCCGTATGACCTGGCGAAATCCGTAGGAAGTCACTTTGTGTATGTCAAACTGATAGAGGACAGTTCAAACATACAGTTGATCATTGAGGTTGCAAAGCCAGAATTATTGACATAAGCCTTTAACAGCGGTTAAAGCAACTCCTAGGCCTGTAAAAGACGTCAGCTAGGGGAATCAAGTGCGTGACGATCTGCGGGGGATCTAGAGACGTAAGGAGTGCGACAGTAACCAGTTCACTTGGAGGGTTGGAATTGGTCTCTGCTACATCCCAGACCGAAGTCTTATAATAGGCTAGTGTTTGTAGACAGTTTGTACTGTGCGGTGTTCAATCTGGACGAGGTCCCGAGGTTTTTCTACAGGTTGTAGTTTCCTCCTTAAAAAAATCTCTGGTGTCTTGTGTGCTTTACTTTCCGCATTATATTCTATGATTATATAATTAAAGCAAACACAAGAAGTACGTTATTAATAAACATGATCGTTGTCCCCAATCCATCCATTGGATTTACCAAGACCTTGTCTTGTGTCGGACTGATCCTTTGAGATCCAAACTCAGGTTAACAGGTCTGGATATTGATTTTTGAGATCGTCCAGATCTGACCATAAGTCTCACGAGCCCAATCGAAAAGTTGGTTGTATTTCGGTACCCCTGTTTTTTCAATTGGTATCAGAGCCGCTGAACACATAAAAGACGTAATTGTCTGTGTTTATCACGGCTTGTGAGTTATGGACTAAAGCATAAGAGCTTGTAACGTACCATGATGGCACAAAGTACCTGTGGTGGAAGACTGCAATGACATCGTTTTTGCAAGCCCGAGATTTTAAAACTTGGGTTTATGTCAAAACGGGATATACACCACCAACTATTCTAGTTGACAATGTATGTGTCCCTAAATACATAGCGGCTTATGATGACGTGGAAACTCTCGCCGCCAAGCAAAACTATGATGGGCTTAATGTCATCATTCATGCAGTTACACCTGATCTTTTCCATCACGTGGCCACATGTGAAACCTCTCACGAGGCTTGGAATAGATTAAGGAACGTATTCGAAGGGAATGCAGCAGAAAAAGAAGCTAGACTTCAAAACCTCATGTCTGACTGGGAAAACCTTCGAATGCTTGAGGATGAGACCTTTGAAGAATTTAACCACAAATTGTCTGAGATAGTGAATGCCTTTCACACCTTAGGAAAAGCTATTCCGGAAAGGGACAATGTGTGTAAAATTCTGAGGTCATTACCCTCAAGATACGAATCAAAAAAACATGCCATCGAAGAAGTTCATGGCTTAGATATAACAAGAAGTGACCTTGTTGCTAAGCTAAAGATCTTCAATCATGAGCGAAAAGATGAAAAGAAATCTATCTCTTTTGAAGCTGTAAGCACTCCGTGCACCTCGTCTCCACTGAAATTGTCTTGGGCTGATGAGTGTGAAAGCCTTGACAATTAAGAAGTGGACACTTAACTATCTCTGATTACTCAGCAACTGAAAGATCTTCTCAGATCTTGAAGAGACAGGCAATTCAGGAGCAGAAGATCCTTACTGAAAAAGCGAGGATACCGAGATATACCACCAACTTTTTGTTTTCGTGAACCTAGTTGATTATGGTTGTTTGAACGATCTCACAAATCAGTATTCAAACAACAACCTGAGTATAGTTCAGAGAACTGAACCCTAACAAGAACGTAGTTCTCATAGATCTCAATAGAGATGGATTCACTCAAAGGTTATGAATCAACAAACTTGCAATTACTTCTATTATATAGATCAGAGACAATATAATGCGGAAGGGAAAAGTAATGCAAGACACCAGAATTTTGTTAACGAGGAAACTGCAAACCTAGCAGAAAAACCCCGGGACCTCATCCAGATGTGAACACCGTTAGTATGAACGGTATACAGACGCTAGCCTACTCTCAGACTTCGAACTGGACTGTATCGAGACTGAATTTACCCTACAAGCAATTCAGCTACCAATGTGCTCCTACGACTCTTGGCTCCCGCAGTGTCCTACGTACTTGATTCCCCTAGCTGACGTCCTTTACAGGCCTAGGAGTTGCTCCACTTCCCTTCGTGAAGACTAGCGCTACCCTGCCTCTAACATGATGCCTAAAAGTATCCAAGTAATTAAACGAGAATACGATTGTGATTTCCTTTAGACTTAAAGTCAAGGTTAATGGAAATCGATATGTTGAATAGGGCTTATTGATCTAGCCTAAACAACTTTACCTCCAAACGCGTGACGAACTTAGTATGAAACCTAGTTCGTGAATTTGCGTTGGGAACTTCTAGGGTTTACGATACAAGATCTACCTTACGAAGTTTCTATCAAATCTTGGTCGTGATAAGATTGAAAG
>JAJJMA010107386.1:0-11166 GCA_023529015.1 Papaver nudicaule | reverse complement strand
TGAGTAGTCAAACGGCAAGACATCTTCATTGAGAGTATTTTGAGGTCCGTCGGGTTAAACTGGGAGTCAAATTTGGGATTTTTAATGCAAATATTTATAGTCATGTGAAGATTATTTCCCCACATGCAAATTTTTTTCTTTTTTTTTTGAAAGGCAATATCTTTACTTAAATGCATAAGATATCACCATTAATTCACCAGTATCTTGTAAGATATCACACTTTATCGCAGTATCTCATCACCATTAATTCACTTGTAAGATATCACACTTGATGTTGAGATTATTAGTACCACATTATATGGGTAATCTATAGTTAATAATTCTATGAGGCACTCCACTCATTGCCAATTGGTTTTGAGTTGGATGCCCACAGTCTAATATTGTATCAGAACGGGCTATTTGTGATGAGTCTAAAATGACCGCAGCTTTACTCCACATCACCCGATATATGTCCACGTGTTAGATCTGAGATGACTATTTGTGACGAGTCTAAAATGACCGCACCTCTACTTGAGCCAAATATGAAATATGACTTCAAAATGCCACATCATCATTAATATGGACCATAGGATTGATAACAATTGATGGTTGTGATGATTTGTCAAATTCGTTTGTCAAATCCTTTTGTCTATACTATCTTCTTCGTTAAATCGAACAACAAAATAAATAGGAAAACAATCATTGTTTTGGTTACATAAATTATTCAGAAAATATGTCGCCTAATTAATTAATGCTTAGGTTTTCAATTTAAAAAAATCAAAAAGCTACATACACAAAATAAATTATTTTTGCTTCTAAATTTTGGGATTTTCTAGAAGCATATGTGTACAAAACACCCTATAAACTTTGTTTGTAAAGAAAAACATATATAAGTCAACCCATCTTAAGAGTTGTAACAAAACTATGTTGCAACTCTAAATACAATATCATAGGTCATACGTAAATACCACCACAATGAGGAAGGATCCCTTGACAATCATATTCTAGCACTATTTCACAATTTCACCATTAGTTCTTTGATAAAACTCAAACAACAACGGATTTAAAATTAATTTATTGGTGAGATGTTCCTCCTAAATGATTACGTTCCTACAAAAAAAAAAAAAATCCGAGAAGTGTAACCATGCCATCTTTCATGTTGAAAATCAGCCGTTGATAATCGTTAGGTTTCAACGGCTGGTATTCAAAATGTTAGATGACGAGGTTTGGTATCTCAAAATGCACCAAATCTTTTTTTGTAGGAATGTAAAGTATTACTGGACATACATATTACAAAAATATCAACTTTAAATGCGTTAACATTTGAATTTTAAATTCGCGTCGAAATTGTGTTGGAAAAAAATTGTCAAAGGATCCTCCCTCCACATTAATTTGACTAATAATTTGACTAGTAATCTAATTTGTTTCCTAGGCATACATGTTCTATAAGACATTTCTGTATTGAAACATCGACAAGGTGGAGAACTGTTAGATATTATTGGTGTTTTGGGTGTTGTCGGTATCTTTGGGAAGGTTCTGGAATGTTCCATAACCTATTGGAATTAGGAAAGCCTATGAGTTTCCTAGTTTAGGAAGATACTTGGATGAAAAGTATATGACTATTATATAAAGAGGCTTATATGGTGATGGCTAAGAAAAAGCCAATAGCTAGAAGCGAAGAGCTCGAGAGCTGGAGCTAGTAGCAATGGCTCGGTGAGAGAGACCATTCTCTAGGTGTTGAGAGATACACCATTGGTGTTGAGAGACACACCGTTATGGTTTGGTGAAGAGAAGATCATGTTGTATGTTGATGGTGGAAGAGATATCGTTGGTGTTGGAAGAGACATATTGGTTAGAAGAGGATCATCTCGTTGTATGGGTGAAGACGTTATTGGTGACTATGGAAGGTTTTGTTCAAGGGAGTTATCTTAGGGTTTATAATCAACACCATGTTGGAGCATAGGTTGATGATTGATTCATCAATCATCATTGAGTGTGTAATTCTCTATTTGGAGAGGTCATCTATCGTTCCCGTGGATGTAAGCAATATACACACATTGTGTATTATTGACGAACCACGTTAAATCTTGTGTTCTTTACTTGTTGTTTCTTATTGTGTTTGCATCTTGGTTATCTTCGCTCTACATGTCGATCCAAAGAACTATATTCTTGATGTGATTATCCGATATAATCTCAACATTGTGTAGCACTTGTTTTCATTTTTTTTTTTTTTTTGAAAGTTAGAGTTTAATTTATGAAACACAAGTATACAAAGAGGATATCACGATACAAACTACAAAGGAAGAACAACAAAAGGATAAAACATCGAAGAAATCTAATGATCCAAAGTTAGGCTTTGGACCACTATGGTGATGGGCCTCGGGGTTTGATCCTTCCCCTGACAGCCCAGCACTGATTTTACAAGCGAGAGCTGGACCCCTCCAAATTCTCGCCTTTGATCCATCAATAGATCGTGCAGTTCATAATCCAAGCAATCTTGTATTGTTTTCCAAACTCCATGAACGCCTTTGTATTTCGCCATCCAAGCAATCTTGTATGTATTGAGGACATACAGTAAGTCCAAAAACAACTCTGAAACAAGAAGGAGAATATGGTTTGTTATTCAGAAAGGTATCGGTACCCAACTTGTTGTGGTTACTGAATAACTCTTTGTGTTAGGATTCTATTGATTAATAAAATCACTCTATTCTTGATTTGTGTCTTGTCGTGAGGCATTGTCACTCACTTGGTAACAAAAGGCATTCATGACCTTTTGTTTTTGTTCATCCATGGGCAATGTAAATGCCAACAAGCCGCCAATAAACAGGCATCGAATATTGTAATCGATGAGAAACTTCTTTCACATCAATTTGAATCCAAAAATCCGAGTATTTGGTCTAAATCTTGTCCGCACAAGATTGGCTTTTTTCTATGGCAGGGCAAGCATAGAAAGCTCTCCACAATGAATATCTTACGTAAGAAAGGAAATATAATAATGAATGGCTTATCTTTTATGTCTTCAACAAGGTGAAACCTCGACCCATCTCTTACTTCATTGTCCTTCTGTAGCAAAAATTGGTGGTATTTTTATCCTTTGTGAACCAAGCTTGTGTAATGACGGATTGCATTGATTTGGTCATGAAAGGCTGGCGGATGAGGAAGTTTTCTTCGATTGGCCAAGCTCTTTGGCAATTGTTGCCGGTAGCAATATGTTGGCAAATATGAAAAGGTAGGAATGATATAATTTTTAACAATGCGATCGTAGACTTTGACAACGGGACAAAGGATTTTGATCGGATTGTAGAACAAATAAAATCACAAGTTTTCTTTTCTATAGAATATGAGTTGTTCTTCAAAATGGGATTGGGGCTCGCTAGACTCAACCAGTGTTTTGTAAACTCTTTGCTTTTCATGATAAATTTTTCTTAAAAAAAATAAAAATAGTTAAAAAAAGATGTTCTTTTGGTGTAAGAACTCATGGAGTTTATTTGGACCAAATTATGGCAGTTTCTTTGTAACTTAGGTTTTTCTTTGTCTTTTTTGTTTAGTTTGGGTTGTTATCTTTGATTACTTTTGCTCTCTTTCACATTCATTCTCATGTACACAAGATTATGATTGAAAAGATAAGAAAAGCAAGTAAGCAACAATGGATTCACAGTACTTAAAAGCCAACTTTTTCCAAAAATAAATAAATATATACGTACTCATAGTTGCTCTAAACCATCTTAGAAAAAAAAAATACTAAAAGAAAAACAAATACGTGCACTAAATCCTACACCAAATATATACTAGCTAGCTATTAGCGAATTCAAATTACTTTCTGATCCTTAATTTTTTGAGCAACTTATCTTTCTGCTCTGGCTTAAGAAACCAATACCCTCCTAAGCAAACAGCACCTACTGTAATGGTTAGAACTGCAACACCTATTTTCCAATCAAATACTAGGGCTTTCTCTTGTAAGACAGCAGAAGCTAAATCTTCAGCTTTGCCTTCCAACACAGTAGTAGTTACGTCTTCAGCTTTCCCTTCTAGGGCAGCAGCAGTAGTTAATAAACTTTCAGCTTTACCTTGTAACACAGAAGCAGTTACATCTTCTGCAGCTTTACCTTGTAACACAGCAGAAGTTACATCTTCAGCTTTACCTTCTAGCGCAGTAGTAGTTGTTGCATCACCTGCAGCTTCTCCTTCTAATGCAGCTTTGATGTTATCAATTTTGCCGGCAATAGCAGTCTTTCCTTCCATGATCCAACCACCAACCTTATCGGTCACCTTCTTCTCAAGAATCTCAGCAGCTTTTCCAGCTTCTTCAAGAAACTCTGCAGCTTTTCCAGCTTCTTCCGACGCCATATCTCAAAGACAGTTTAGTTGATATGGGAAATTACAATCCGTTGGTACGTCCTATGCATGGACAGGGAGAGGAATATATATAGAGAAGGATTCTTGTCGTGCAAGAAAGGGAGGTTTATTGCTGCCCAAGAAAGGTCGGTTTATCCGGTGGCAAGAAAGAGTTTTAATCTAATCAAAGTTGGCTTAGCAGTTTAGTGGAAATATTTAAGACGTGTCTGACTCAGATAGAGTAACGTAACAAGTTAAAATTTGAGCACGGCACATCATTACAGTTTCCCCCCCTGTAAATTTTTTGGACAGCTTTGCTCCTATTTCTATAAAATATATAAACACTTGGTATATATTGATGAGGGTATAATGATCATTTAACTTATAAATTATACTTAAGTTTATTGTTTTTTCTTTACTAGATAAATCTCTAGCATACTTTTTTTTGCTCACTAAGGGAGAAAAACGTCTCAAATAAAAAAATAATATATTGAAACGGCTTGCAGGAAGTAAGCAAATACAACACCAAAAGTCATAGCACTAGACGTATAAGATATATTAACGTACCACTAACATAATTAGCTGAAATTGCAGAAGAAACACCAATTGTTTCCTAGGAGTAATAGAGCAGGCTGGAGTCCAAGATCTTGATGGGTATGGAATACAAAGGAAAAGGCAATTCTGGCAAAACATAGACCGGGAACAAGTAAGCGAAAAGAAAAATGCAGGCACACAAACAAACTCACATCACATACCCATGTTTGAGGATTTAACGTAGTGACATAGCTTAACGTAGGAAGTTAAGAATATTCCTAGTCATTCTTCTGAATATAGTGGGAGAACAAAAAGATAGTGAAAGCGCAGTCAGTTCATGACTGGATATATATATATAGTGGACTGCATGAAACATCAATTTAGTTTCTGATTAGGATGTTAAGATTCCTGGCCATTCTTCTATGAGTATGAACATGAAACCATCAATTTAGCTTTATAGGCTGTGAACCCTATCAAATCATAAGATAATCCTTAACATTATCCTTCAAGGGAACTATAAGAAAAGATTAAAAGCACCAAGGAGTAATAGACGATACATAAAGCATTCATGAAAGCAGAAAAAAGGAGTTCAAGACTGAATATGTATATAGTGGATTGCATCATGCATTGTATTGAATCTTAATTTTCTTTTTCCTTTCCCGCTTTTTAATGTTGATGACCTATGAATATAAGAATGTACACTAGTGTAATGGAGCTTTTCATCTTTTCTAGCATTCTCCTCTTCTCTTTTGAATCCAAGTTGCCATCATAGTGGAGTTTAGAATATTTCTATCTTGTTCTCTTTACCTTTCTTTTGTTGTTGTTTTATACACTTCATTCTTCTTTCAGAATCACAAACTGATCAATAAACAAAACTAGCTCTATTCAGATTATCGAGGAATGATGGCTAGTAGTTCTGAAACAACTCTTTTAATAAAACTTGTGGAATCTCAAATGCATCATCAACAAGAAATATTAAGGATTTTAACCAGTGTGAACAATGAATTATCAGCACTAAACCGTAATGTAGCAGGAAAGGATGGTGTGCTAGAACGAGATAGTTCTGCCATCATTCATAATAACCAGATACAGACGTTTAATTCTAACAATAATGATCATACAATTGAAGCAAAAGCAGATGAAGCTGGAAATAACCCCGTATCAGACTGTCGACCGCAAGGTAATTCACCGCTAAGCTCTACTGTAATGGTGTTTCTGTGTTTCTGTGAGTTTTTAATTTTGTTTTTCTTATTCTTTGGTTTGATTTAAGAAGAAGGGAATCATTCAAGACAATATATTTACGAGGAAGTACACAAGCAACTCTATGAAGCAGCAAAGGATGGAAACTGGGGATGGGCTGCACAACTTTTCAAGGATCAGCCAGAGATGATGACTGCAGAGATCACAAATGAGTCAGAAACAGCACTGCATATAGCTGCAGATCATACAAGGTGGGAGTTTGTCGAAAACCTTGTTAAACTCATGGCACCAGAAGCACTTGCACTAAAGGATAGTAAGCATGGATTCACAGCACTTCACACTGCTGCCATGGAAGGAAATACCAGAGTTGCTGAATTGATGGTCACGAAAAACGGCTCTCTGACACAGATACTTGATAACTATGGAAGAGTGCCACTCCACACAGCTGCAAAGTATGTTTCCGATGGACAACCTGAGGCTGTGAAATATCTTTATTCTGCCACTAACAGAGATGAAGTCTTTGCCGGTCCGTATGGTGCTTCCCTACTGTGAAATATCTTTATTCTACGGTACGTAACAAGTGCAATATCTTGTAGATTTTATCCTTTTATGTTGAAACTGAAGTCCAAGAATATCCTACACCCACTTGTTTGTAGATATCGCATTCTCTATTGTGCAACAGTACCCGAAGTTAGTCACCGAGAAGACAAAAGACTTTGGTGTGTGCGCATTAGAAGTGCTTGTCCGGAGACCATTTACCTTCCGAAGAGGATATAAGACAACATGGTGTCAGAACCTTATCTATCCATGTTCGTAAACTGACTTAAACCCTGATTTGGATTCTTTATTGGTTATATAGTTGCAATTGACATCTTCTCCTCTATACAGTTCTCCAAGTGGACACAACAGCCCCTAATGAACCTGGCAGAAGTACAACTTGTCAGATGGACACAACTGCACCCACAGACTTTGGTAGAAGTACAGTTAGTCAGATCGACATAATGGCTCCTAGTGACCTTGGCAGTAGTACAATTCAACTGGACGAAATGACCTCAGATGACAATGACATTGGCAGTTGTACGGTTCTTCAAGTGTCCGCAGTTGCACCCAATGACCTTAGCACCGATACAATTCTTCAAGTGGACACAGCTGTACCTACTGACCTTGGCAGCAATACTGTTCCTCAAATTGGTTCAACGATTAGTAATAATGACCTTCACAGTAATGCATTTCGTCAAGTGGGGGCTCCCAATAATGACCATGAGAGCATAACGGCTCTTCAAGCGGGTAGAATATTTCAGAATGACCTTGGCAGTAGTGCAGTTCTCCAAGTGGACAGAACGGCTCCCAGCAACCTTGATAGCATTACAGTTCCGCAAGTTGACACAACGGCTCCCAGTGAGCTTGACAGAGAAGGCACATCAAATCACATTATGGAAAGCTCGATAAAGTTCTCAGCAATTTTTCGAGGAACTATAAGGAAGCTCATCCTGGCCTACCTCATCACTTACTTAACTAGAGGTAAATTTGAGTGAAGCTCTATTGATTAGCTCTATTTTTCTTAACGATGATCCTAATTTGTCATTGATTTGGTTTATTCTTATACAGTTCCTCTTATTAAAAAAATCTGCGAGCAGAAGCTTATTAACGAACAAGCCTATAGGTTGATTTCTATTATTAAGAAGTTTTAGATTTTTAGAAATCTAGCCTCATGAAGACAGCTATAACATACGGAACAATCGAAGTTGTAGAACAGTGTCTGGAGAAATTTCCTTACCTGATTTGGTCTGAGATGGAGGGGCAAACAATGGTGCAAATTGCTATTGTAGAAAGAAATGAAAAGGTATTTAATTTCATATGCGAAAAGAGTGAGGAAGACATGGATGAACTGAATTCCAGAGCTGACGAAAGAGGTAACACTATCTTGCATTATGCTGCTGATATTGCACCTTCTCACAAACTAAATTCAGTCTCTGGCGCAGCTCTTCAGATGCAACGAGAAATGCAGTGGTTTAAGGTAACCAATGACAAAATCACTTTCGAGTAAACTTATGTCCTATACGTACTTCTGTTCATTAGATGAGTAGGAGTTTCGGTGCTTCTTATAGTAAGAGTCTCGCTGCTTGGTTTTTCTAATCTTTACAATGTCAATTAGGGGGTGGAATATATTTTGCTCGAAAGATACAGACGAGTGACAAACAAGAATGGAAATACTGCTCAACATATATTTATAGACAAACACAAAGGCTTAGTGAAAGAAGGAGAAAAGTGGATGAGAGATACCTCACAATCATGTATGTTAGCAGCAACACTCATTTCTACAGTAGCGTTCGCAGCAGCTTTTACTGTACCCGGTGGTAATTATAATGGTGATGACAGAAACATCAACGGCCTCCCAATCCTTCTGAATTGGAGTTCATTTATTGTGTTTGCACTAGCAGATGCCTTAGCTCTCTTCTCTTCCGTTACATCTGTTCTTATGTTCTTGGCCATCCTAACATCACCATACTCGGAAGAAGATTTTCTTAAAGCACTACCACAAAAGTTTATACTAGGTCTTGCAACACTCTTCTTTTCTATAGCCACCATGATGATATCCTTTGGCTCAGTGGTAGATATTATGCTTTGCCAGAGATTGACATGGATTATAGTTCCTATAGCATTGCTCGGTTGTGTGCCGGTGACATTGTTTGTGTGGTTGCTATTCCCATTGTTTGTTGAAATGATTCATGCTACATATTGGCCTACCAAATTTCATCAAAGAACTAGCAAACGTAAGGTTAAGCGGAATAACTAGTATTGCAACCACTATCATGTAACTATAATTTGAGAAGGCAATGAAGTTTAACTGTTGGATGATCTTAATCAATACATTTAAAAAATTTATATATATGATCTTTAGTTATTCTAGTCATGCATAGTCACAGTATAAAAATCCAGATGTACCAATATGTGAAGTGTAATTTAATTGCAAAAGTTATTTAAACAAAAGTCAGATTAGAGTTCAATATTTTAAATTTTCAATATACTAATTTTTGCCAATAATGAAGATCGACTCACCTTTCCATCTAAAATCTATCGAAAGCGGTACAGCCACAACCTGCAGTGGGAAGGGAGTCAGTCATATCCGAAAAGCAATCTAATTTAGTACTCCACTACTTCTGTCTTGGGCCAACAGTTGGTCCGTCCATCGATGACTAGACACCCCTCACCTTTCTTCCACAATTCTTGACCGAGGGATTATTCGGATGGATAATCCCGTCTCTGAAAATAATGGCGGATCTCTCTACTTTCTGAGTGTGGTGGGTCCCGCCATCTGTTAGAGGCGGAATTATTCATCAGGATAATCACTGAGCAAGTATATTAATTCGTCTGTCCCAAACTGATAGATTGACAATGGATTTATCTCAAAATCTGTCCCACCTCTCATAAGAGGCAGAACCCCCCCAACTCGTCAACTCATAGGTTAATAGTGGAGGCTGGCTCTTTGGGTCCTGCAGAATAAATATAAAAAGCTAGGCAGCAAACATCTTTATTGAAAATGCAACCAAAAAATAGATTTTAGTGAATTATTGAATGTAGTAGTGGAAGAAAAAGCAGCAGTCAGTTCATGACTGAGTACTCACAGTGGATTGTCCCGCATCTTTACTTTTTTGCTTGCCTTTTCAGTGTCCATGATTGACTTGACTTGCTATACATAGTGGATTGTAACTTTTTAACTCTCATCTCAGTGGAGTGGAATATTTTTATCTTGTTCTCTTGCTGTTGTTCTTTATATTCTTCAATCTCCATTAATCTTCTCCCATTTCCATCATCCTGCATCACTCATTTAAGTTTCTTCTCCTGCAGAGATAACAAAGAAAAAAAAAAAGAACCAAGCCTTCTTAAGTAAACAACCGTTGTTACTACGAACAAAAAGTCTAAAGAAACAATGGCTAGTAATTCTGAAACAACTCTAATTAGACTTATGGAATCTCAGGCACATACTCTACAACAAATATTAGAGATCTTAATAAATATGAACAATGGAATTCCAGTACAAAATCAAAACGTTACTAACCTCATTCCTAGTAACCAAATAAAGCCTTTTAATTCCAGCAACAATCATCAAACTGAAGCAGAAGGGGATGGTGAAGTTGAAAACCCAGCATCAGTCTTTGAACAACAAGGTAATCCACAGTTAGCTATGCTTTATATATACTGGTGATTCCTTCAAGTTTATCTATCTATACAAACTTTTATGCTTCTAAAAAAAAAAAAACTATACAAACTTTTATATTTTGCTTCAGCAAAAATTTATTTACTTACTGTAGTGTGTTAAAATTGGTCCTCCACCAATTTAGTCATGCCAGCTAATCCTCTGGGATGATAAACTTGAGCTTTGTATAAGATATAGACCAAAAAATAAGAATCAGAATCCCGTCTACCTATTCATCCTTCTTCTCCTTCTCAGTCAGCAGTTGATGTTTCAACTTCAGGTTTCACCCTTCTTCTCATCTCAGTTGAAATACATCTTTCTTTTACCAACAGACAACTTCTCAGTAAGATCAGCTGCTAATGATGTAGCACCTTCCTTGCTCTCTTGAGATTTCTGCACTTGAAACTCAGCAGCCTCTACGACCATTCTAAGCATCTGTGTGGCAGGAAGCAAGCACGGGTCAGGAGGCCAGAAAGAGGTGGAAAAAACTCATATGAAGACGTTACTGAATCAGTCATTCACTTCTTCCAGACTAGCTAGGTTTACCTAGGATGTACGTTAACAACGAATATTTTGTTATGGATACATGAAAGAAGTTTTAATGAGGTCTTCAAACTCTGGAGCGGTGACTCTATCCACCGACCTCAAGTATGAGAGTCAGGGACTAGCCCGATAGCCCCTGTTGGTTAATATTCAAATTCATGATCAAGCATTGTCACATATACACATATGCACATCCTAATATAAAATTTCTCATGTATTCAAATTGAGAGACTAAGTTTTTCTAGAACCTAACCGTTTTGCCACATGGAATGCTAAGTGTTGAAGCTACTTCGACCGAAATTACAGAACTCCCAAAATAAAACTAAACTTATCTGATTTCAAAAGGAACTCCGCCTATGTAGTTCTCTGCACAGCCT
>JAJJMA010107379.1:0-27738 GCA_023529015.1 Papaver nudicaule | reverse complement strand
CCCTACTATAAAAATAAATTCATACCTTATCTCGCGCTATTCCAGGACGCCAGAGATTGATGCGAAATTACTCCTGTGACCCCGTCGCCAAATACCACCATCAACACTTACGTACACGTATGCTGATGTGTTTTGGTATACACTTGCTATCTGCTGTTTGTTAATCAAAAAAAATACTGACATGTATTTTTAACTTCCTTTTGAGAGAATGAAAAGCACCAGGGAGCATGTTAGATGACTCCATTGTGTGTAATGTGTTGATATATTCGTGTGTGTGTTCCAGCTTTTGAGCCACAATAATCTTCTTTACGCCTTTCTGTTTTGATTACTTATGGGATTTGTAATCCGCAGGGAGAAGGTTCATTGCAGCAATTGTCAACCCAAAGTTTGGTTGGATCACGAGGTAAATACTTAGAACTCAAGGACGCAGATGTACAAGCCTATAGAACAGATCCTATTCAAGTAAGGTCGTACAAAACGTAGATTCTTCGTTCATATTGTTTAAAAGAAAGTAATCAGGTTGAACTTACTGTAAACAAGCTCTTCACTGCATGTAACAAGTTTCTCCTGTCATTAGCATGGCAATTCCATATCCCTCCAGGCAATGGCTTTTTAGATAATCCATTAGAAAATATTGTGAAGTATGCATTGTCTATTTTACATTTCAATTTTATGGGTTGTACTGCAGAACCAGGAGGAGAACTTAATGAATGAAAGATCATAAGCAATATGGAAAATTTTGATAGCAAACATGAACTTCTTACAGATTGTGCTAATAAGAAAGTGACGAATTATGAAACAATTGTGATGTATGGTTACTGTAGTATAGGGGAACTTGAGCAATGTCGTCAATCTTGGGTAGATAGTTAGTAACATATAAAAAGCTGTGTGTACTAATCTTTGCTACACTTTAATTTTTTGGTTCTGCAGGAATGATAGAGGTCCCAAGGGTACGTTACTGTAAAATTAAAAGCTAAAAGGTAATCTGCATCTAACCGTCTCCACAGAATAGTAAAACTATTTTTCTGTTTTGTAGTTCCTGACAATGTCGTACTACTTATCTTTAAGATATCTTGAGTTTGAAGGACTGTTGTAGCACAGTTAAGGAGGAGACTTGATATTTCTAGAGGTAAGGAAAGATCTTTGGAGACTTGATACAATAATTATAATTAGAGTAGAGTGTAGAAATGTGTCTTTCTGATATCTAATCAAAATTCTTTTTATATTTCAGGCAGTGGAGAACATAACCTTCCAAAAAAAAAAACGGTTAGCTCATATGTTCCTCCAACTCTAACTGTTCTTTTGACACTCAAAATGTAACCAACCTCTTTACGTACTGCTTATTCGATCATTGGTTTCATTGTTCAAAATAGTTCATTTTGAATTTGTCTGTGGCACAATGGTAGTGCGTCTGACATCAAGTCAGAAGACTGTGTGTTCGATTCACACCAGATTAAGACCTGTATGTTAACCGTTTTATTATTTGCATCCCACTAAGTCACAAATAGTAATTAAAGTACCACAAAATTTGCACATAGAGTTGCTATGGATGACTGGATTGTGTCGCACCAGCTGAAACAGTTCAAGGTTACAACCCACCCACATTCATGCCACATCACCATTTAATGTAGTTGATTTTACTAATGACAGCTTGGACTGAGTATATGAGGATTTCTGAGCAATTTTTTTTTAATGTTGCAACTTGCCATTTACTATCAAGCAAGATACTTGATTGAGCAGGCTATGAGAAGAACCAGTTTTGAACATCGTGAATAAATCATAATGATAAGAATAACTTCATCATTATGTTGCTATCGGTTCTTGGTGAAGAAAGAAAGATCTCTTCTTTGATTACACTTGGGATAATGTCATAAAAGCCGCAAGTCTGGTACGTTAACTTCTTCATTTATGATATTATGTCATGCAACTTGATATGTGGTCATCTTCATTATCAACATTTCTTTGGACATATAGGTACAATGTTAAGGCATACATGGGTTAATCCCCAAGTGACACACCTGATTGGCTTGAATTTTTGGCATTTGTTTTGACTACATTTCCATGCTTCACAAAACCTTGCTAGAAGAATCTTATTGGATTCAGAAGAAAAGAGTGTACAAATTCATCTGAACAGGAGCTAAGAACTATCTTTTTTCTTTTTGTTTAGTGTTTTTACTCAGTCTAAGAACCAAAATTGGTTAGTACCGCATTAGTGAGTCAAGAACCATATGCAAAAAGAAAAAAATTAAAGATGACTCTAGGAGTGAGTGGGTCAACCTAGGGACTAATGGTGGTGGTACCAGGTGTTGCTGAAGGGAGATTCCTCTTTTCCTTCATATTGGGGAAGTTCTCATGAGTTCCTTGCTAATTGCCTTTTGGGACATCAGGGGAAGAGGTTTTAGTTTTGATATTCGAAACATGTAATGGCTTAGTTGTTGTGCCGGATTTACTTTGAAAATGTAAAATAAGAAGGCAATCAAGAATATTACACAGTAGACTACCATTTTTCAGCTTTCTCTGTTGGACATGTTAGGTCGCAGAAATTGACAGAAATTAACTTTTTTTCTTTCTAAGGCGGGACTCTCGATTGGAAAGAATTGGTGATTCGTTTGTGTTAAAGAACGTCATCTTCCCGTAATGTAACATAACCAAGTATAATACCAAGTTTGTATGACTCAGTTTCCATGGTGCAAACCCGTGCAACGCACGGGCATATAACTAGTAATTCTGAAAAGAATCGGAAAATATACAGAACCTTTTATCGAATTTGAATTAAGAAACCTGGATGGACTGAAATTTGTTCGAAGAGATTGTTCATCTTCAGTTCATCTTCAGTTCGAAGGAGGTAACTGCTACTACAATGGTGGTGATAGCAAGGGCAAATAATGAGCTTGTGGAAAGGCTAGCTAGTTCCTCTTTTCTTAAGGTGAAAAGGAGAAGCCATTTACAAATATTCTCCTTTTTTCTGAGGTCTGATGCCTCATACCTAAAAGACCTCCAAGATTTCACAAATCCAGATGAAATGACATTAATAAAAATTCCCTTGCAATTTAAAGAGTTTCATGTTTAGAGAGATTAGAAAAAAATCATCGAGTAATTAAACTGGATTGAATTTCACACTTGGCTTTTCGAGCTTGCATCTGGGAATAGTAAGATTCAGGGACAACTGGTCTTCCGTTTACAATCTTTGTTCCCACTGGCCACAAATTTTCTTCATCCATTGGGAACGGAGGACAATTTCGATAGATACTGGATCCAAATTTGAGTTCTGCGCGCTTAGCAACATTGAAAACTCTCAACCTGAAAAGAAAAAAGAAAAAAATCCTTTAAATAGTTAATACCCCAACCCAAGGATATGGTTTTAGAAACCCCATAAATAAAAACAAACCAAAATTCATAGATCGCAGAACTAAAAGTGATCAACGAGTTAAAACTCTGAAATCTTACTTCGGTTTTGGTAGTAGATGTAACAAGGCACTTGGCACAGCATTGAAATAGTTCATATGGATGTCCCTGATCACAATTCAATAAACAAAATACAACTAGTTTAGCATTTATGTTGAGGAAACAAAAACTTGAAAGAAATGGAAAATGATACATGATTTACTATATCCACGTCTAGGATGTTACTTACAGGTCATGGAGTGGGAGATGAACAAGAATACCTACTGATCCCGTGAACCCATTCCTTTGTAGAAACCTGAAATACAAGACACCTCCTATAAGATGGCAGAATAAAGATAATGTGAATAACAAATTCGGCTGATTATATGTAACTTACAATTGATTGAGATTTGACAAAGTCTCAAATGAGCTTGGGAGATCTCCTGTGAAGTTATTATGTGACAGATCCCTACAACAATTTGTGGTATTAGGCTGAAATTTTTAAATCCAAATATGTGTTCATATACAGAGGAATCCAATTGCAGTATGCACCAAATTAACAAGGTAAAAGGACAATACATTTGTTTTAGATTCGGAAAACCAGTAAACACATTGCCCAATGGTCCCGATATAGAATTGTGACTTAGGTTCCTGCATACAGAGAGAAATGACAGACAATGACTTCATGCGGATAAAACTAAATGTGTCAAGTACTGGTAAACACCATTAGGTCAAGAAACTCACAGATGCTCCAGATACTTCATAGATTCAAGCGACAAATTATTGTTGTTGAAATTGTTGAATGACAAATCTCTGCTTTTTTAGAAACAGATGAGTGAAAAAACACTTGAAATGTTCAAAAAAAGAAAACGGGTAAAACAAAAGTCTTACATGTGTGTTGCATTTGGGGGTAAAGATAAAGGGATCTCTCCCTCTATGTAATTGTGACTCAAATCCCTGTAGGCATAATAAAAGAAGTGGGTAAGCTTCGCTTTAGTTAAAGACTGATTCACCGTAAATCCTAGAAAAACCACTTACAGCTGCTTCAAGTGCAAAAGATTGAAGAGATTGCCCCCTAGACTTCCACTCAGATCAAGTCCATTAAGTTTACTGCTTGACCAAAGACAGCCAAAACTTAGAAAAGCATTGACATTTAAATATAACATGAAAGAGTTTGCTAATATTACATGGTTATAACCGATGATCCGGAGCATGAGATGCCTTTCCATGCCTCCTCACAGGGATCCCCTCCCCTCAAATTCCATCCAACCAACTGTGGTGGTTGATTCAATGACATATACATATCTCGAAGAACTGTGACTGAAAATCCATTTAAAAAAATTTGGTACGGATCCGAAGTGCAACCAGAATCAATAAACATATAAGAGAGAGTAACACCGGAGTAATAAGAAGAAGAAGACATGAAAGTTTAAAGAGCATAAACAGAATGAGAGATGAACGTTTTACCATCCGAAGGATCTGTTAGCGCAAAAGCTTGAAGAAACAGAACTGCTGAGATGAGATATGTGGTAATTGAAATGCGTAAATATAGTTTGGTGGCCATTCTTACGGGAACCTGTTAGTTCATCATATGGTGAGTAATTGAGAAAAAAAAGCAAGATTGAGAAAGAAGAAGACACCCACACACAATTAATATGAGTAACTGTACCAAGAAAAGAAAGCAAGGTCGATTCAGTGAGTAATTTGAGTCAGTGGAGTGTTTTTCGGGTTCCTATATATCGTCTTGAGAGCAGAAGATAGCCTCAATTTAAAGATTAAACGAGTCCATCATCGAGTTTAATATAGGAAGTCTAATATCAAAATTTTAAAAAGAGAATAACTGTTTAGGGCAAACATAAAATAAAAATAGGGCCTTTTCTTGCAACCAAATAGTATCAGAAATAACAAAATACATTATTATCAACAGAGAAGAATGGTGCTACAATGTCTCAACTAACCCTTGTTCTCAGATCATAAACTGGGAATTGGTTGTTAACCCTAAATTAATATCAAAGAGAATTGCGAGAAGCTTACATACCTTTCGTCCCAGTTGAAATCTATCAACTTGGTTAATATCAACTATAGCATTGATCTAGAAGATCTAATACAACAAATGTTAACAAAAATAGCTCAAACTAATACAGGAAACTAACCAAACTAACGTAGGAAAGACCAGAAGAAGAAGCTTTGTTCTGACAAGTCAACCGATGCTGATCAGAGTCAAACACGGATGCTAACATAAGATTGCCGATAATTTGTTCCAAATGGCTAACGGCGCAAACGAGGGGTTGCCCAGTACTTCTTCTCATAATCAGGCACCAGTTCTTCAGGGGCACTTAAACTGCCAAAGCTTTCTTCAAAAAAGTACTATAAATTCATATGCCGACTTTATAGAGATCGATCGAGGTAGCACTTGCACACTAGCTAGGTAGAATCAAAATCCTCTTGGTGATAAATCACCTTTTCTCCTTTAGTAAGCAGGTGGTTTAGGCAGAGAGGCTCCGTAAAAAACGCACTGGCGATTTCTTTTGATTCTTCATGATTTTCCATTCTGATCTCTATAGATTTTCTGATTTCTATTATAAGTTTTAAGTTTTAAATCTTTGATTTTAATAGTATGTTCTTTTTAGATCCTTTAATAGATTAAATAGATTATGAAATCAGGATCCTGGTAACAAAAATCTTTTTATTCTTATGAAATCTAGTAGAATATATATGATACCTATGTTTCATTTAAAACTAATGGTTTGCTAAAAATCTCTTGCAGGTTATCCTTGTTGGTTATCCGATTGTAATTCAAGTTGATTCCAATCGAAGTTGATTCACCGGTCTGAGTTGCAAATAGTTTTGCTCAACTCATTATCACCAGTTGATATCTCTATTCCCCCCAATTGACACCTAGTAAACAGTTGTAAAGTTTGTTTCTAGATACCTAGAACGATTAGATATCCTTATTGTCCTTATAATCTTCAATAATCATGATCAAATCAATCTCATCGTCATTCTTTTGATCTCCTGTTTCCAGTATTACCAGTTTACCACATTTACTTTCTCCGTTCACAACTCCGAAATTATAGGAATTCCCACCAATTTAGCCTTTGGAATTTTTTTCAAATTTCAAAACCAAGTCAACCCATGTGCAAATAAGTTTTTCCCGAAAAATAAGAGATGGTGTAATGACCATTATTCAAAATCCTTGCAGTTGAGATATTTTTGGAAAGAAAAATATTTTTGGTTGAATGAGAAAAAGTACGGTGTAGGTATATATGCAAGACAACCAATACAATTTTGTCTACACTTGCATAATACTTTTTCTCTATATTTTCAAGGAGAACATCATCAAAAAATGTCTTCAGTATCATCTCATCAGTTGGATATCCTCTTTACAAGGATGCAAGAAACAACCATTGATGCAAAAGGCTTCAGACCCCCTCGATGGACAATCGTAGCTCCAGAGGTGATAGATGCAGCTGCTGACGAGTGGACAATAAGTTTACTTGGAAAGATCTTCTCTCATGAAGAAACAGATTATGACAGAATCAAGGACACCATTAACCGTATCTGGAAGAAGTATAAGAAAGTTGAAGTCTTTTCAAAAGGAGGAAATCTTTATCTTTTCAGATTCAAGGAAGAAAAGTACCTGAACGATGTGCTAAATAGAGTCCCATGGTCAATCAATGGAGAGCTAATGATTTTGCAAAAGTTTAATGCAAAGATTGATTAAAGGATCACAAGTTCTTGAGTCAGGTTTGGTGTGTGCAGCTGAGCGGGCTAAATCAAATTCCGCTTAACAAGAAGCTATTGGATGATATATGCAGTGACATGGGTAAAAGGGTGGTACCAAGAGACAAAAGTCGTATGCCAAGAGGAAGTCTATCAACAATTGTGTTTGTGGATGTGAAAGTGAACGAGCCATTGAGGAGAGGAGGCTGGATCAAGACTGCAACAGGCCAATATGTTTGGGTGAAATACTACTGGGATAATCAACCATTCATGATATGTACCACTTGTTATGTCATAGAACATACGGACGAACTATGTCAGCACTATGGAAGGCAATTATATGCTGAAAGTCTTACAGCTGAAGATTATGAAGTCTGGAGTACAAAAACTAAAGAGGGTAGAATGTATGTGGCTGCCTATAACGAATATATGGGTGCTTCGGAAACGCAGATGGTTGTGGCTTCAAATAGCTCGAGTACTGAGGAAATAGATGAAGAACATGATAATAGGAAAAATAATAGGTCTATAAACCAAGCTGAAATCGGAGAAATTCCCAAAAATCTCAATCAATCTCTTCAATCCCACTCAAACCTCTTATTCAATGAGGATGGAGTTGATGTTCAAGGTAAAAATCTTGCAATTGGTCAAACTAGGTTTACAACTACTGTTCGAAAGGGGGAAAGAGATACTAGAGAGCTGAAAGGTGAATCAACTGGAGTTGGACCAATTACATCGGAACAACTTGGAGATCCTGCAAAATCGGTATACATCTCTTGCTTTAAGTCAAATTATTTTTCAATTAAAGTTTCCTTAAGTCTCATAAAATATAATCCTCCTCCTCATCTCTGCTTACATTCTCAATCTGTTTTATTTCACAAGCTGTTTTCAATTATACATACGCTGTTTTCTAAAATAGAAAGAATGAGAATCCTAGCTTGGAATGTCCAGGGAGCTGCTCAAAATCCTACCAAAACTCAGTTGAAAACTCTAGTAAAATCCCATAATCCAGATCTAATATTCCTATCTAAGACTAAAATTGATGATGATAGAATGATCAATATAGCTCAGTCTATACAATATTATAACCATGTCTGCATAAGTAGAGTAGGACTTGCAGGAGGGCTTATACTAATGTGGAAAGATGGCATTGCATGTGATATTGCAGCTGCCTTTAATAATATGATTCATGCATTAGTCAAGTTGCATCCTAATAAGCCTGAAACTCTAATTACCTTTATGTATGGTTCACCATATTTTGAAACTAAGAAAACACAATGGAATTTTCTGCATGAGTTAAGTGAAAATTTAGGACAACCATGGATTGTACTAGGTGATTTGAATTTTCATCCCTTAAATTCTAGTTTGTACTAATGAATCAACTTCTGCAGATAAGTGGGTGCAGGAAAAAGTTAATGACTATGGATTACTAAATATAGGCTATATTGGTAAGGACTATACATGGACCAGTAACAAGTATGGAACAAGTACCAGGAAAGCTAGACTTGATATGGGTTTAGGTAATAATGATTGGTGTCTACATTTCCATCAAGCTAAGCTTTTCCATTTAGCTCACAAAGGATCAGATCACTGCCCAATATTACTAGTAACTGAACCTGAGGTAAGTACTCTTTGGAAACCCATTAAGTTTTTTGCACCTTGGATTAGGCATAGTAGTTTCAATAACCAGCTGAGATTAGGATGGCAAATAAAGACTACAGGGTCACCAGCAAATCAACTTAAACAAAGGCAAAATAGTACTAGAATTAAATTATCCCAATGGAATAAGATAGAGTTTGGGGACATTGAAAATAATATAAAGTCTTTACAGAACCAACTTCTTGAAGTCCAAGGTGAGTCACCCTCTTCACAGCAGCATGACAAAGTTGTATAGATTACTAAAGAGATGGACAAATGGTTTACAATTCAGGCAGAATTCTATATGCATAAATCAGGTGATATGTTTGTTACAGATGTGGATAATAACTCTAGGTTCTTTCATACTCAAGCCAATAGAAGAATGAGTCGAAACCATATTGATGCTCTTTGTGATAATGCAGGTACTTGGCATGAAACAAGAGGGAGTATCTCTGAACTCTTAACTGATCATTTTAGTACTGTTTGCAGTACTTCAAATCCTAGTTTTACTGATGCTATTTTTGACATTCTTCCAGAGATTATTACTCCTGAGGATAACATTAATTTGATCAGGGTACCTACTAGTGATGAAGTCCACAGAGTTGTGAAAGAGATGCCAGCTTGGAGTTCACCAGGACCTGATGGATTCCAGGCTAGTACTGTGTTGGTAAGGATATAGTACTAGTTGTACAAAAGTTCTTTGAATGCAGGTTTATGCCTAAATATCTTAATAAGACATACATTTCAATGATCCCTAAAACGGAAGAGCCTAAAACACCAATAGATTACAGGCCAATAGTATGTAATGTAACATATAAGATAATTTCAAAGATCTTAGCAAATAGAATTAAGCCTTATTTAAAACATCTGATTTCTCCCTGTCAAGAAGCTTTTGTACCTACTAGGTCAATACATGATAATATTATTGTTGCACATGAGATGGTTCATACCATGAAACACAAGAGTGGATATGGTGGAACTATGGCCTTAAAACTAGACCTATCTAAAGCATTTGATAGATTGGAATGGAATTTTTTGATTGGTGTGCTTAAGAAACTTGGTTTTGGAAATGAATTATGTGATTTGATATTTCAGTGTATCTCGACTTCTAGTATTTCCATAATGTTAAATGGGTCTCCATGTGAGGAGTTTAAACCTTCAATTTAGCAATGGAGTATCTTAGTAGATCTTTGAGTGTAGCTGAATCTAATCGTTTAATTGATGGTGTAAAGGAAGCTAGAGGAGTCCCTTCCATTACTCACTTGATGTTTGCAGACGACATTCTCATATTTGCACATGCAAACAAAAAGAACATAAGAGGTATTCTGGAAACTACAACTTTGGGAGCTATTCAGGTCAGTTGCTCAAATCTAGTGTTTATTTTAGCAAAAATCTTAGTGAACAGCACTGTGAGAATTTAGCTAGAATACTAAACATAGATATAATTAGAGACTCAGAGAAGTACTTAGGTGCACCTCTGGTTTTAGGTAGAAGCAAAACAATGTCTTTTCACCCTATAATTCAGTCATTTGAAGCTAGGCTTAATAACTGGAAAGGCAAAACATTAAATCAGGCTGCTAGGAGCACAATGGTTAAGCATGTATTAAATGGACTTCCTGCTTACCAAATGGGCTGTTTTAAACTGCCTAAAAGGCTGCTAGGTAGAATGGACTCAATACAAACACATTATTTCTGGGGCCATAAGGACAACAGGGGTATTAGTTTTGTTGCATGGGAGTCTATGTGTAAACCAAGAGCATTAGGTTGTCTAGGTTTTAAGAACTTGGAACATTTTAATCAGGCAATGCTAAGAAAATTAGCCTGGAAAGCATGTACAGATTCTGAAGCATTATGGGTCAAAATTGTGAAAGCCAAATACTCAAAAGATAAGAATCTTATACATATAGACAAGTGCAAGGACGACTGCTCTTGGGTGTGGAGGGGGCTTTTTGATGGATTGTAAACTGTCAAACAGTTCTCTTGTTGGCTAGTCAGATGTGGCACTAAAGTTCACATATGGCTGGATTGTTGGGTGGAAGGTATGGACCTGCCACCTAAACCAGCTATAGGATTAGCTACCCCCACAGGATATAAAATAGTTTGTGATCTTTTTATTGAAGGTACAAGGATCTGGAATGCTGATTTGATTAATACTCTATTTGATGTAGCAACAGCTAACAGAATTCTTAATATGCAGATTTCTGTAACAGGAAAGGATATGCTAGTTTGGAGACCAGATAAAAAAGGAACATTTTCAGTTATATCTGCATATAATGCCATTAGCAATGCTAGCATAAGAAACTATAATAACCTGTCAGGAAATGAAGCAGTTAAATGGAAAAACCTATGGGGTACAAACTTACCACATAGAATTCAACTGTTTATATGGAGATGCCTTAAAAATTGCCTGTCTACTAGGGAAAATATATACAGGTACAAAAAGGACATTGAATTTAATTGTAGGGTGTGTGCTGCTGAAGTAGAAACTGATCAACATATGTTCTTTGAATGTCCTTTTGCACAGCAGGTCTGGTCAGGAGTAGGGGTT
Organism: Papaver nudicaule; assembly: GCA_023529015.1. Lineage (NCBI taxonomy): Eukaryota > Viridiplantae > Streptophyta > Magnoliopsida > Ranunculales > Papaveraceae > Papaver > Papaver nudicaule. Next base: position 16,448 of record JAJJMA010107379.1, on the reverse strand, counting down.
AATCTTAATCAGTTATTAATGTAGTAATAGTTTTTTCAACTGGATTACTTGTTATTTCACTAATGATTACCCTAATCCTACTAACCAGATTACTCATGACAAGCTTATTTTGTGTATGATAGCAGCATGGATGATTTGGAAAACGAGATGCAACTTAGTATTTCAAGGAACAAAGCCATTTGTGAACTGTACAGTGGAGAGAATTATGCAATTAGTCAATCAGACAACTAATGATAATTCTCAACGCAGTCTAAATTTAGTTAATAGTTTACAAATCAAGGTGTGGATTCCACCTGCTCCTGATTACATAAAAGTGAATGTAGATGCATCATTTGTGAAGGAAACTAAAGAAGGCAACATTGGACTAATAGCTCGTAATTTTGCATCCCATTGCATTGGAGCACGAGGAAGATATTTCGATGAAGGAACGCACATAGGAATGGATGCAGAAAAGCTAGAGTGTGTGGTGTTGGAAGAAGCTGTGCGTTGGATCAAAGAGTTGGGGTTGAGGAAAGTGATTTTTGAAGCCGATTGTGATAATGCAATAAAGTCCATCAATTCTGCAGACTTTAGCGTGCACTCGAGGAATCAAAATTTTTCTAAACATTAGACATCAATTGAACCAAGAGAGTTTTTGGTTTTTTAGATCAATAAATAGAGATGCCAATAATATGGCTCATAGTTTAGCAAAGAAAGCAAGAACAGAGAAGTCTTGCTTTCAGTTTAATAATAGTTATTCAGAGGATATTATGAAATGGTTGCAGGAAGACTATCATGTAATCAACCCTTGATTTTTGAATGAAAATTTTGTATTGCATCAAAAAAAAAACTCTTGGTGGTTTTAGCATCAACAAAAAGGGCTATTTAACTTTTGGTACCCAGCAAAAGACCAACACATAGCGTTGGTACCCAACATTCAAAAAAATAAGATTTGGTACCTGATCCGGCCGTTGACCGTTAAGTCAAACGTTGACTTTGCAAATAAACAATTATTTTAAAAAACAAAAATGATTATTTTTGAACACCCGAAAGCACCCTTTTAATCTGACGGTCCTAATGAAGGAACCTACCAAAGTTAAATTATTCGTCGGTGTAAGTAAAGTTCTTTGCAGCTTCAAAATACTCTACCTCTGTTCTTTGCACCTCCATTCTTCCTCGTTGGTTTCGAGATCTAGAAATATCTTATGTTCGATTAATTATGTCTTTTAACAAACAAAAGCATAGATCTAAAAATTTCCAAAGCTCGATTTCTTCGATAGAATTTGATGGAATTTTTGTAGATCTGGTTGCTGATGTTGATGGAATTTGTAGATCTGGTTTCAGTTAGATTTGGTAGGTGCAAGAGACTGAAATTCATTGGTTAATATGCAGATGTTTGATGCAAAGGCATATGATGGGATTATTGTGAGATAGATGTAAAAGAGATCGATACAAAAAGCTCTATGTAAAAGTAATTTTGTATTGGATCTTCTTTCATATTGTCCCCTTCTTCTTTCTCCCGCTACCGTCTCCTATTTTGTTTCATCATACTGAATTGGGCAGGACATAATCTATCCATGTATTAGGTTGATTTGGGAATTAGACATATTACCAAGACGAATCTGATTGTATGATTGTATTTTTTTTTTTTATTATTATTATTTTTATGGTCGATTGAATCTTATTTTGTATAGCTATGATTAAATTAAGAGTAGGATTTTATTAATTTGATTGGTAATTCACCAATAAAAGCTAAAAATTTGATTATGGTGCGGTAGCAGCGGTGGTGGTGGTGAGTTTTGATGTTTGCTATTTCCGGGTTGCGGAATGCAAGAGAGGAAGGAAGAAGTCTAGGCACTAGGGTTTTCCTTTTTAATAAGGATAAATTGGTAATTTTGTAATTAAAAATTTAGAAAAATAATAATAATGGTGGTCAAACCAAGACTTGACGGTCAACGGCAGGTTCAGGTACCAAATCTTAATTTTCTGAATGTTGGGTACCAACGCTATGTGTTGGTCTTTTCCAGGGTACCAAATGTTAAATAGGCCCAACAAAAATGGTTGTACTAAGCGGAACCACACATATCAACATTTGGGCCTATTTAACATTTGGTACCCTGGAAAAGACCAACACATAGCGTTGGTACCCAACATTCAGAAAATTAAGATTTGGTACCTGAATCTGCCGTTGACCGTCAAGTCTTGGTTTGACCACCATTATTACTATTTTTCTAAATTTTTAATTACAAAATTACCAATTTATCCTTATTAAAAAGGAAAACCCTGGTGCCTAGACTTCTTCCTTCCTCTCTTGCACTCCGCAACCCGGAAATAGCAAACAACAAAACTCACCACCACCACCACTGCTACCGCACCATAATCAAATTTTAAGCTTTTATTAGTGAATTACCAATCAAATTAATAAAATTCTACTCTTAATTTAATCATAGCTATACAAAATAAGATTCAATCGGCCATTAAAAAAAAAAAAATCGTCTTGGTAATATGTCTAATTCCCAAATGAACCTAATACATGGATAGATTATGTCCTGCCTAATTCAGCCCAATTCAGTATGATGAAATAAAATAGGAAACGGTAGCGGGAGAAAGAAGAAGGGGACAGTATGAAAGAAGATCCAAAACAAAATTACTCTTACATAGAGCTTTTTGTATCGATCTCTTTTACATCTATCTCACAATAATCCCATCATATGCCTTTACATCAAACATCTGCATATTAACCAATGAATTTCAGTCTTTTGCACCTACCAAATCTAACTGAAACCAGATCTACAAATTCCATCAACATCAGCAACCAGATCTACGAAAATTCCATCAATAATTCTCTCCATCAAATTCTATCGAGCTTTGAAAATTTTTAGATCTATGCTTTTGTTTGTTAAAAGACGTAATTAATCGAAGGAACAGAAGATATTTCTAGATCTCGAAACCAACGAGGAAGAACGGAGGTGCAAAGAACAGAGGTAGAGTATTTTGAAGCTGCAAAGAACTTTACTTACACCGACGAATAATTTAACTTTGGTAGTTTTTTTTTTTTTTTTTTTTTTTTTTTTGATACTGGCTGGGTGGCCCCACTGCCCCCAACCCCCACCCTTTCTATTTTTAGATTTTACAGGGATCGACCCTGAGCCTTCCCTATAGGAGGCTGATGAGAAACCACTGCTCCAAGAGCAGATTCTCTAACTTTGGTAGGTTGTTTCTTTAGGACCGTCAGATTAAAGGGTGTTTTCGGGTGTTCAAAAATAATAATTTTGGTTTTTTAAAATATTGTTTATTTGCAAAGTCAATGTTTGACTTAACAGTCAACGGCCGGATCTGTTGGAGGACCCAATTCTTTTGCATTTCTAAGGGGTACCGAGACCCTGATTTACATTTGGATTGATTGTTCGAAATGGGAGAAACTGCAGATTTTCGAATTCCTATACCACCCCGCCTATCTCCTGCCAGCCCACATGAAGTTTTTCTTGAGTTTAGCTATATTCGGCCGAAACAATCTTAGCGAGTCTAGCCTAAGACGATCACGACAATGATCTAAGACTGACTGGACCATGAGAACATCTCTTTCGGCCAAATCACGAGCATATGCCCAGGGTAGATTACAGCCTCAATACTTACCAGGCTGTGTCACAAGCTTCATGTGAAGAATCGAGAAATATATCCATTCACCCAAAAACTATCAAGTGGGCAATTCCAAAACAATAGGAGGGTCCAAAGCGAGGTTATGGGCTTCTTGAGTTGTGGGGAGAACGTGAGAACTAGGAATAGGTGTGCAACCTTGAGGCCATGATATATACATATATAGGACATATAGAGGAAGGATACTCATGAATCGAAGGATCCTCTGAATTTCACTTGTACCAAATAAGTCAGACGGTACTGATAATGAAGTTCAATTTACCAAGAAAATCTTTTAATAAGGTGAAAGAAATAGTTCGGCTTCTGATTCACACTGCTATAGCCTATGGACATAAGAAATTTTGAAACATATCTGCTGTTAATTCCCTAAATAAAAGCCGAAAAGAAAAGCAGAATAATACAGGAAAAGTTGTGATTCATTAGTACTGCTCATCCAACACAACATATTCACACAAAGAAATTCAGCCAAACTAGTGTTCCCTTGACTAAACGCAGCAAATAGATTATGGTTGTCTTACACGAGTCTCTGATATCCTATCAGACAAACAAACTCAACTCAAATGTTCCTTTCAAATATTCTTAATACCAATAACTCCTAAATTGACCCAACTAATCTAGCCAAGACTTTCTGAAATATAAATCACAAATCATTCCAGTTTTCACGCCTATAAGGTCGCCTTGCATTGCGTGACTTGTAGTACAACCACAAACCACCAGATAGAACCAGAAACACGGTCACCAATACAGCTGCAACAACAACACCCACAATCACTGATGATTTGGCTTTTGGGGACGCTTTGCCGTTAGAGTTGTCTGGAGGAGAGAATGCGAAGTTCTGCGGATCGCCATGAGGTTTCCCATCAGTGAACAGGTTCGCCTCCAACCTGTTAAAGGAAGACAAAAAGAGTGAGATTCTTTTGCGAGTGATAGAGAATAAAATAGAAGGAAGTAAAATGCCAATCACAATGTCTCACGTTACATGGTATCCGTGCATCTATAGAAGTAGAACTATGACTAAAGATTTCGATTACATGTCGATAAGCAAATATAATACTAAGGAGATGGACTCCTTGCTACTTAACAGAAGGAATGCAACTAATAGTAGTGTCCCATGGGATGGTGATGGTTACGAAGATGCAGCTTTGGTTTGAAACTGCAGTGAAGACCCAAAACAACAGGAAAGGGGTTTCCTCTATCTTGTACCAGAACGAAGGGAATAAAAAAACAAAAACTGGAACTGACAGTAGCACGTGCAAACATATGGTATTGGTGGAGACTGTAATCTCGCCAGTACAGGGCAATGGGAATGGAAATAGAAACAACTTGTGTAAATATAGTAACTCAATAAAGAGTTGCAAGTTTAAACTGGTTCATCCCATTGGGAAAAGTTTATGGCCTTTAATTCCAGCTGTCATTTGCTGGACTACTAGGAAATCCAGCAATGCTATTATCTTCGAAATGACTCAGCTCCAATTGAATTCAACATCAAAAAAAGGGAAGATTCAGTTGTATGATTCTGCATATGATCTTAGGGGAGCCAGTATAGACCACATTTTAGCTAATTGGGACTCTTTTTCTGTAACTCAGTTGTTCTTTTTTTAGCTCCGGGATGTTGTTGTGGCCTGCTGTACTATAGATCGAAAAGCTGGTGTAGGACTATTAAGTATTTAATCTATCTTTTTATGTATATGTATATGTCAAGAGAAAACTAAAAATCTACTGACAAAGAATAAATTACTAGAAAAGTCATTACCTAAGATTAGGTATTTTATAAATCTCCATTGGGACTTCTCCACTGAGACTTAGTCTTATGGGGCTACTAGTTGGGTACTAGTAGCACCAAAAGCGTGGTCTAAAGTGGTAGTACTACTTCTCTCTCCTAGCATTTGGTAGTAGCCGAAGTAGTAGCTACTACTGAAACGTTGAACGGTTCAGCGCTGAAAAAGCGAGAAAACGCTGAATGGTTCAGCGCTCAGCGTTGAATGGTTCAGCGTTTTCCTTCAGCGCTGAACGGTTCTGCGTCAAATAACTTTTCCGAGTTTGACCTTTTTTTCATACACCCAGTTGACACCTTCAGCAATATATCCTGTTTCTAACTCTGTTTTCTCACACTCACGTTACACCACCAATCTACAAACACCGGTTATGCAAAAATGAACAAATTTCATACCAACAAATTCAGAAAACAAATACAAGTTGCACCTTATGTAAATTAAAAGATAAATTTTCATTAATAACTTAAAAGATTACATTAAAATTTAAATCCGCTCATTCGAGTAATGTGTTCGCTACACTTTTTAGGAGAAAATTACGAATGAGTATTCCCCAAAGGAATAATTACATTGAAATTTAAATTAATACTTCAAAGGTTTTGAGAAAATCCTTTATCTCATGGTAATGTGCTTCGTACTCGAACTCCTTTCCTTTACCTTGTCTACGAGGAGGAGATGCTGGAGGAGATGTTGAGATTGATTCATTTGGTTTCTGTAGTAAAGATAGTATCTCTTGTGTTGTTCGAGTTGGCCTTTTGGTATTTGAAGATGAACTAGACATCATTTGGTATTTTTCTCTTGATTGATTGTGATAAAGGAAGAGGGTTTGAGAAGAAGAGGTATCTAGAAAGATGATTGTTTTAGAAGAAGAGGTATTTCTTTATATAGATTGATCCCCAACGACTAGTTAACGGCTAGTTTTTTTGAATTTTGTTGATTCGAAAAACTAGCCGTTGAGGTGTAGATGGAGTGTAAGAATAAGCTTACCATTTTGTATTTTTTTAAAAAAACTCAAAATAATCTTTGGAACCATGAAATGAAAAATATAGCATAAACTGTAATGTAAAACAACAATCCATAAAAAAAAATTAAGTGTGCAACCATGTTTTTACTACATAAAAACAAATACTCCTTGAACACTAGAATTGATACTGAGTGTCTGGAATTATGTCGGGAATACCTTGCTCCATAACCAGATCGTCAAATTCATTGCCAGGTTGGTCTGGTCCTTGTGGTGCATTAAGTGATGTAGATGCTCCCAAAGTTGGACAGTAAACTCCTTGAGTTGTATCTGATGAAGGCCATTGCCCCGCTTGAAAATATGTACCAGTACCCAATGAGAGATCTTCTGCAAAGTTGTGTTGTTGTGAATGAATAGAACGTTGTGAAGCAGAAGATCTTCCTGAATCCGAGCATGAAGTTGTAGCTCTCTTAAGCGTCTCATTCCATAACACTTCACGAGCTCCGGTAAGCGCTGACCATTGTCGTGACATATAATCATGGCACTGCTCCTATAAAATGCAAAAATAGATTAATTTTAGTTGAACATTCAAGCCAATATAAAGTGAAAATGCAAACAAATGTTGATTTACTTACCAAAGTCATATTGAATTCACCCCAATTATACGGACAAGGATGCCTTGGAACTTCCACTAGTTGTTCAACACCGGACTCAGTGGCCACTTGTAAAGTGAACTCTACCTCTGGCAACTGCGGCATCTGTTGTTGTGTGTCATATGTGTAGCTCTGTGACATCAGGTTATCCGGCGCATGAGTGGGAAGCACACTGGGAGGAAGTCTTGAGCTACCAACTGCTAAGTGATCGACGTTCTGTGAATGGTATGGCTCAGTGACATAACCTCCAACACTATGCGTTCTCCACCAACGGGTATATACATCCGGTTCGACTGCATAATAGCGATCGGGGCTTACAAATACAATCTCCATGTCTTGAACTTGTTGTAGTTGTGGAGGATTTGCTGGGATTACAGTCACACCATGAATCTGCCTCTGGAATCTCTCAGCCAAGTACACACTCATTCTGGTGTTTGGGTTTTGCAGATCGTAAAACAATTCTCTCATCCCGGATAACTGTAGTGCTGCATCATAAGCATCTCCTTGAGCATAACTACTGTTTATCCATGGCTGCCAGGTACATGAACCCAATCTCAAGTCAATCTGATTTCTTGCGAGGGAGCACGAATGTTTGTGGGCATCCTTTTGGCCTCCTGTTTTATCCCTCTTCCTTGACTGAATTCTTTCCCTGGTGAAGAGAAGCATCTTTGGGAATACATCTTCATGTCGTCCAGCAGGTAGTGGCACCTCTGGCTCTTTCAGTATGGGTTGCAGGTTATGGAAATAGTAGTAGTACCAGTATTCAAGAACCACAACCATGCCACATAGATCCTTACTGTCACCTGAAGACCACTCGTCAAGATATTTATAGGTATTTCCCAAAGAAGCTATACCCCAATCATAATCCCCAACTTCATTTAAATTTTGGAACAGTAGAATCCAACGTTTATCTACTTTTCCAGTAGAATTTGCAAGAAGAGTATGACCCAAACACCAAAGAAAGAAAATCCGTGTCAAATGCTCTGCAATATGAGTATTATCCAGCCCACTTCTACTTTGAATGTACCTTCTCAAGGCACCACATGATAGCCAGTTAACGTTCTCATCCCATGCACCAAACGTAGGCAAAGTACCAAAATACATATCTAGATCCTTATACTTTGTTCCAACCTCCAATGGCGGCATAACTACTTGACGTTTTAAGGGAACACCAGTGGGAATGCCAGTTAACATATACCAATCTACTGGAAGAAGCCCAACCTCAAAGTCCCTAAAATGAAAGCTCTTGGTTTTCTGCCACCATCTCTCGGCTAGTGCTTCCACTAAGCCTCTATCCGAATTTGTGAAACTAAACTTAAAAATGCTAGAAAACCCGCAATTGTCACAGTATCGTTTTGCAACAGCATTGTTTGCTACTACAATTTCATATAACGTGCTTATCTCTTTGACAGTACCTCTAAAGTTGACTGTCCGAGAGTTACTTAAAGGCTCTTGGCATCTATGTCGCACACCAGGCAAGTTTTTCCCGGACACTACCTCTAACAAAGCACACTCTTCTTCCATACTACAATAAAAACATAATGAATTTCCATCACAATTTAAATCAAATCAACAAACTCAATTTCAATCATACTCTCAATTTTAAATAGTTTCATCATACTATCAATGTGATAATCTTATCAATTCCAATCATACAATCATATTCATCATACTAACTCCATTTCATCATACAACTAAATTTCATAACCCTAAATTCAACATGCAAAATCAAATTGTCACCATTTTTTTTTCATCTAACAGTCTAACTATCTACAAAACATCAATACACATATATATTAATCATCAAATCAATCATAAAATCATCACAATCAAATATCAAGAACAATAAAAACATAAATGTTAAAAATCATACCTTGGTCACAATTGTTGACGGAATTGAGTGAAATTTGGGGCAAAAGATAGAGCAACAAATTTGCAACAAACCCACGGAAGGAATTTGAAAAAAAAAATCTACAATGGAAGATTGAGAACATGCATTTTCGGTTTAGGGTGGAGAAGAAGGGAAGGAGAAGAGAAATGGGGGAAAAATTTCTCCTGTCGATTTTTTGTACCAGAAATCTTATGCGCTGAACCGTTCAGCGCTTTGACCTGGTGTTGACGGTCAAGCGCTGAACCATTCAGCGTTTTCTAATAACGCCGAATGGTTCAGCGCTGAGCGCTGAACGGTTCAGCGACTGGACGTCCAATCTCTCCAAACCATAAGACCACCCCTCCCTTACTAGCTGACGTGGCTGTCCAGTCTAGTATACTAGACTGGACACCATAAGACTAAGCCTGAAGAGATTCATTTGAATGTACCTAAGCAGATATGATTTAATCAGAATTTATGTAAAGAAAAAAAAATTAATGAGTAAAAATGTTATAAGAGCAACTATACATGTCCATCAATTGCTACTTACAGGTCATTTAGGGGGAGTTTAGCGAGAACGGCTATGGTTCCAGTGAATTGATTTCTTTGTATAAACCTGAAATGCAAAAATAAAATCTATAAAGAACAGCTAAAGATGAATCATATAGTCGATGTTGATTGTATGACAACTTACAATCCATTGAGATTTATCAAACTCCCGAATGAGCTTGGGAGATCTCCGGAGTATTGATTGTAGGAAAGATCCCTGCGATTCATTACATATATTGAAAATCTAGTTTAAAGCACGACTGATTTGCAGTACAAATTCACTATGCACCTAATAAAATTATAAGGTAATCAAGAGACCATACATTTGTTTAAGATTTGTGCACCCGGCAAACACATTGTCCAGTGGTCCTGATAGAGAATTGTGGCTTAGATTCCTGCAAATATGTATAAAAAGTTATATAAGGAGATTTTTGTAGAGATGCAATATATGTACCCATTTTCGCCAATTACGACCGAGTTTCTGACAGATCATAAAAAAAAGTATACACAAACTTTCAGATGGTTATCACAACTTAGTATGAGAATGATCATATTAGAACACTTGTCAGTGATCATCCAGTTGCCACAACTGGCTCCAGGTTCTGCCAAGGCTTAAACTCCTAAAAATCTACCCACTCAATAAACTGGAACTGAAGAAAGCAACTTTCTGTTGCTAATATGTAAAACTGTTACTGAGATCTTATTATTAGAGCGTCCACAGTCATCGTTCTATAATGGGTTCTATACCCATATATAGCATCCAAAGCATGAAAAACGAACCGCAGTCATCGTTCCATAGTTATATATAGGATAGGATTTCTAGGTTTTCGTCTCAAATTTGACACCCTCGATAGGATTTGAGGGAGCGGAGCTGGGTAGTGCGTTCGTTAATGAGCGAAAACTAATAATGCGTTTGGTCAGAAACGCAAAATAATGTTGCGTATGAGGTATGAGCGTAGCCTAACTTTGCGTGTGAGTTAGGCGTAGTATAAGAATACGTGCAACTGGACGTCAAATAAAAGTGCGCCTCAGTGGAAACGCACTATATAAATACGCTTACTCATAAACGCAGCTTACTTTAGATAGCTGATTCAGGGGCTTCAAGAAAATTGAAGCCCCTCAACTATCGGTCTCCCAATAGCATTTTTGTTCTCCCCCTATGTAAAAATCTTTTTAATACCAGATTTGCCCTTCATGTTTAGTGTTTAATTAGTTAACACATAATTAACTTAACTAAACTTGATTAAACTGATAATCAAAATAATTAAGTCATGGTGTTACACCATTACCGCCGCCGCCTCCACCACCATCACCGCCGTCGTCGCCACCAACGCCACTAATATTCTTCACTCTCTCACCTTTCTCTATCCTTCCTTCCCTAAAAAATCCACCACCAACAACAACTACCGCCGCCCACCGCCACCGCCACCGCCACCACCAATATCAATAATAATATTGGTCTTGGATAAGCTGTTAAAAGATCCAAAAAAAACTAAATTCCTTTTACTTGTATTACATTTTTTTTATAGTCCTAGCAAGAAAAACTAAATTTCTTCTCTAAAGCCATTAAAGCCTTAGATGCAAGACGTAAGTCCACCTTAGTGGCCGTAACTTACTTACGGCTTATTGCGATGCTTTTCTTAGCAGCCGTAAGTTCATCGTAAATCAAAAAACATTGTGTCACAAGGTTAGTGGCCGTAAGTACAAATTAGGAGCCGTAAGTTTAGTTACGGCTACATACATATTTGGCTTAGTAGCCGTAAGTGGTGAACTTATGGCTGCTAAGCAGAGTATCGGTATTAGCCGTAAGTAAGTTACGACCTCTAATGTGGACTTACGTCTTGGATCTGAAGCTTTAATGGCTTAACTTACGGCTAGAAGTTCTTTAGATTGCAGCCGTAAGTTCTTCTGGTTCACGAATTTTGATTTTCATGGAGAAAGAAAGAGTAGGAGAGGAGAGGAGAGGGAAATATTTTGATGTGTTGATTTTTAAGTTTTTTTTTTTTTCTTTTTTTTTTTTTTTTTTTTTTTTTTTTTTTGTGGAATATCTATTTTTCCACCAACACCATCGTCTTCATCCACCACCACCACCACCACCGTCTTCATCATCTTCAAGTTTCATTTTTTTTTCTTAGCTTTCTTCATTAGTTGGGTGTAATTTGTAATTGGGGTGTAAATTGGTGTAAAGGGTTATTTAGTCATTTCACCATTTTTGGACACCCCTTATAATGTTCACATGGATATTTAAAGTAATTTTGAGGGGCTTCAATTTTCTTGAAGCCCCTAAATATGAATACACCTCAGTGGAAACAATTTTATTATGCGTTACACTAAACGCAATATTAGCTTACGTTTAATGGATGGACGTAATCTTAATATGCGTCTCATATTAAACGCATTTCACTTATGCGTCTGAGGTGAAACGCATTACCGAAATGCACCTAAAATGCGGCGTAGTGTGTGTTTTCGTTTGTTACTGAAACGTATCATTAATCTGCGTTTTCACTCGGGCGCAGCACCCACCTCCGCTTTGCTATATTATAGCATCTGCCCATTACACTTCTTTTCGAAAATCTCATTTATAAATGCCAAATATGACATAGGATTTGGCATTTGAGACGCTCAACATTGTGGACGCTCTTAGTGAATGTACTACAGAAATTCAGTTCAATTAAACCAAAAGCTCTGCAACCAAAAGGCAACATATAAGCTTAGAACAGAATTGTATATATATGAACTATATGTATGGATATTACTGATTGAAACTGAGCTATATGGTCTTGCAGTTCTTGCAATATGAACTGATGTCAAAGCTAATTAGAGCAGCTCAAAATCACTATTGTACAATGCAGTAGAGAAAAACGACATCATACGTACTACTAAAGCAGAAAGAGTGAGAGACACCAATGCAGATACAAATTTCAGTTCTAAATGTCTCAAAATCCTACTCTGTAATTGGTCTAATTCAGCTGCAAGAAAAAAACAAGGTTCAATGCAAAAATAGATCGCATGAAAGTTCCATAGCAAAAACATCAATTGAAAGGATAAATGAAAAAGTATTCAGAACATAAAATTCTTAATTGGTACTGCTAAAGCTTTGTTGCTCCTTCCACAGTTTCATACATAAAAATAGACCTGACTGAAGAGGTCTAACCCTGAGACATACAGTATGCAAATCATAAGGTCGCCTTGATGCACCGTGACAGTATGGCGTTGGTCGCATATGTGAAACAACACGCACGAGTCTTACTGTAATATTGTGTCTCTAGTGTTGCTTTACCATCACAGACCCGGTAGAACATTGTTCCCATAGTGATTCATTACCACTTACCATCGCCCAGCATGGAGACATAAACCCTAAAGATCTATTGTGCCACCATATCCAGTTAGCTAACTGGCAAAACTCATATGGAGAGAATGATTTCAGCCATAATTATCCTAATTAAGATGGCAATGAGGGCAAATTTTATGTAAAGCGCCCTCTGATGACCCTACCATTCTATTCCGGGCAATTGATTGATCAAGCTGTTGAACAAATGTACACCCATTCTCTCTTACAGCAATGCAATCAATTTAGCTATTTAGAACCAAAACAATGAAAAACATGATTCCAAGCAAACAATCTCAATAGTAAAAAGTAACATAGAGAGAGAGAGAGACAATGCAAATTCACATGCTATTTAGCTATGTTTAGTCCATGCTGGCAAAACATCTATGAAAAGAAAAAGGACTGGCTAGATTCTTCACCTCCAGTTGGCATTAAAAGTGGGCAAGGGGGGATGAGAGCTATGATGAAAGACTAGAGTTTGCAGTTACTACAGTACTACTATGTAAGCATCATCATCTCCAATCTTTCCCAATGGTATGCAGGCCAGTCCCTAATAGAGTAATAAAACTAGCTAAAGACAATCTAATGTGGTATGCAGGTCAGTTCCTCAATGCCTTCAATAGTCAAAATTTCCAAGACAACAAAATTTGATTCTACAAGCAAATAAAGTTGACGGAAAGAAGGCACACGAACAATCAACTTGAGTAGTGTGATACTGCTGTAATTGAAGTACAAACAAGCGCTGCAATTGGAACCCAAAATTGAAAAATCTATTACAGGGGAACCTGAAAAGTTGCTTGCTTCAGTTCTTGTAGTCTGCCTATTAAAGAAAGGTCCTAGAGGAAGTATAAAACCAGTGAAATTCAAAGAAAATCTGCCACTATCTTTAGTAGTAGTACTGATATTGTTTGAAGCAACTACCAAATTAATAAGATATCCTTAATTGTTCGAGATTCACATAGATACGATTTCAGTTGCGCAATCTGGACAACAGCTTTATACACATGGACTTATCTCTTGAAACAAAACCAAAATGTATTGACAGGTTTCAACAAGACAACACGTAACTAGGAACATGAATGTAGTCTAGTGAAAGATGTAACAGCTCCGCTAACCAAATTAAGTGTTGTGCACAAAGTTAATCTAAAATTGTTCACTCTGGAGCCTAGTATAAACTAATCTCAAAAAGGTCTTTAATTCATCGCAAAAATCAAGGGGTCTCAACGCGTAAGCCACAAAACACATTCCACTATTATGACTTAATTTAGGTGCTTAGCTCGTTATGTAGAAGCTAAAAGAGAAGAAGCACTCGAGAAAACATCTAGAAAACTTTGTTGCAGGGGTACTGAGTTTGGGAACTGAGTTTTGGTACTGAGTTTTGTCCAACTTAAGTACATCTTCTTTACAAGATACGGATTCAAGCATCAAAACAATACCCATATCAATCTATTTTTGTACATAGGCTGAACTACTAAACCCAAATACTGAAAATGCTAGTAGTAAATCATAACTTACAAGTATTCTAGATAAATCATTGGTGTGACCAGGAACCAAATATTCTGTTGAAGATTGTTGACTGAAAAATCTCTGCATTTAAAAAACAATATGGATGAGTACATCTATTCTACCAAGAAAGAAATACTAAACACATACATCTTCCTCAAAATATGGCTTACACATGAGTTGCATTTGGCGGTAGAGATGCAGGTAGCTCTCCCGCTACATGGTTATTACTGATATCACTGCAGGCAAAAGTCTAATCAGCACCTCCACGTCAACTTCCATAAAGAAAAGATTACAATTAAAGGTGGATTATAAAGTGATAAACGCTTACAACTGTTTTAAATTGATAAGGTCGTGGAGATTTCCTCCTAGACTCCCATTAAGGCCTTGTCCACTAAGATTGCTGCCTTGCACAGATGTGAAACTCTTTATTTTCAAACTATAATAAAAAAAAAGCTAATACGAATAATTGAGTCACACAGAAACTAAACATGAAAGACTTGAGTATTACATGACTACCACCGAGGAGCCAGAGCAAGAGATTCCTATCCATGAATCCTGACAAGGGTCGCCTCCGTCCAAACTCCAGCCAACCAATTGCTGTGGTTCATTCAGTGACTTAAACATGTCCCGAAGAACCGCAACTGAAATAAGCAAACACATGGTGAGCGAACACAACGTTTTATCAAGATACAACTTAGACCAATCATTTCTATGAGGAAAATAAGCAAACACAAGTTAGCATGAACAAAGCGTGTTACCAAGATACATCTTAAACAAATTGCAACCAGAGCTCATCAAGAAAACATAAAAATTAAAAGCATTGCAATAGCAAGGGATTAATTTTTCTCATAATTATCTTTGGGCTTGTCCTTATTTTCTTAAGATGTTGCCGAAGAGGGATAACAAAATACAGTAAATATGGCAGAATTGAACCATCATTATAAAGACTCATTACTGTAAAACAAAAGCCAGTGATCAAAACCTCTTTAAATAAAAATTATCTAAAGACATCTGCCACCAAACTTCAAATAATTTCCTAATACAAATCACAAATTCCAAGATAAAAGCCAATGATTATTAAACTCTTATTGGGGTATATGTCCCAGTTGAGAAACCTAAAGACAGTGTTGTCTTCCACTAGTCCAAAAATACTGAAATTTGGTGTGGAGTATCACTAAGATGTCTTTTACACTCGTTCGAAAAGATTTAGCCAAAATCCTTTTCGATTAGGAGATACACCCGAATTCCTAACAGATGCTCAAACCGAAACTTTTAACTAAGGTTAATTTACTTTTGGCAACCTTGGTGTTAGTTCCATTCTCAAAAGCTCCTGCTCAAATAGAATTTTCCTGAATGCTTTCAGTTGGATGAGAATTGTCCACCAACACCAATTCGAAACAATCATTCATTTGAACACATCAACGCTCAATGATCCGTAACCGAGATTGATCGCAATAATCTTTAGTCTATAACCATAGATTATCTCAGCATTAAACAATGGGTCTATAACTTACTGTATCACAGTGATCACAGAATATACCCAATTTGTAACAAAGATTATACAAAAACTAAATGATTTCAGATTGTTGGATAATCTTGTTACTGACATATTTAACTTACACTGATTCAGTAGAGATACCAGTCACAATCAAGGAAGTATCGAAATACGTACCAACGTCTAAATGTGACATTAAACTAAGGCAACATAAACTTAAGTTATTTGCCTAGTGTGACTACCAGAACTAGTGACATCATGCTTAGGTTCATACACTTCAGTTAAGGCAATAACACAAACAATATATAAGCCTAAACTAATTCTTCAAGTGTACTCAGTAAAGCCAATTCAAAAAAAATCCAATAATTGAATTATAGACCAGAAGAGAGCCATGTAATTTCACAAACAGTTGTGTACCAATGCTAGATAATCGACTAACCAAATCAAGACAAAACATCACACAGAGAATTAGATTGCATTGAGTTGAGGTAGTCCTCTTACCTGAAAGCGTTTACACCCCATACTATGGTGTTGATATGAACATGGAAACACATAGCACAAACTTTTTCTCGATTGGATGATTATTAAGTTTTTGATCTTAATAAACTAAGGTTTCTTCTCTGGTTTTTTCTCTCTCACTTTCGTCCTAGGAGATGGTTTCTTAATAATATAGGGAAT
>JAJJMA010107377.1:0-10301 GCA_023529015.1 Papaver nudicaule | reverse complement strand
TATCTTCTTGTGCTGCGATTTTTGTAAGAATTAAGGAAGTTATTCTTGCTTGTTCCTGGTCAAAACCCAATTCGAATAACTCTGTGAATAAAGGTTTATGTTCCACCACTGCCACGATATGCTTAGTATTATAGCCTGACTCGTAGTCCATGGCCTCCTCTTCTGGCATCACTTGGTGAACACAGGTTGCGACTTGATGTTACATTGATGTTTGTTCCTCATTTTCTTTGATGAGCTTGGCGAGGGTACGACATTGTCCCGTTGTGTGGCTAGTTGACTGGTGGTACCAGCAGTAGCGTTAGTTTCTTGGTGGGCTCTTCTTGGGTTCTTTTGCCTGTGGTTTGGTTTTGTGTAGTGGTGGCAAGTTGCTCTCTGCTGCTCTCGGGTCGTGACATACCATCGCAGCCTGGTTAGTTTTGAAAGGCTCTTTCCGGATCTTGCTGCCTTCAACCTCAATGTCTCCTCGTCTGAGATTTGTGTTGAATTTCCATTTTAAAGTTCGACAGTCCTTTGTGGGATGCTCGACTTTCCTGTGGAAGATTCAGTATCGCGTATGCTGCTTGTCCTCCTCAGAGGGCTCGCGTGGTGGTTGCGGGAGCTTAACCTCTCCGGTTCTGACCCATTCGTGTAGGAGGTCGACGACCGTTTCCAAGCTGCAAAGGGTACTCCGGTGGCTCCTCACGCCCCGAGTTATCAAAGTTTTTCTTCTGACGCTTGTCAGCACTGGGCCCAGTAGAGCGTTTTGTTTGAGTTGTTTCATCTTTGGCGTAAGCCACCGAATGGGTGAACTGTTTGGATGCTTCTCGTAAACTTTGCGGTGATTGTCGGCTCGGCCAGCTGCGTCTTCGAGGTCTGCCAGCATTTCCAGGCGGCCGTTTTGTAGAATCAGATGGTAGTCTAATGGTAACAGCGCTATGTATATGGCAACCATATCCTTTTCTGGTATCTTGGTGTTACACCTTAAGTATGCAGCTCGGAACTGTTATACCGATTCCCGCATTTCGTATGTTTCCTTAAACTGCAAGGTGCAAAGGGCTGACAGAGATATCGTCGCTGGTTTGGAGTAAAACTTCTGGAAAAAATCCTGCTGCATTTCTTCCCAGGACCGGATGCTATTTTGCTTCAGTGATGTATACAATGTGAAGGCATCTCCGGTTAAAGACTTTCTGAATTCTTTGAGGCACACATGCTCCTTAGAGGCTTCTTCGTTTAGCGCCATGACAAATCGATGCATGTGCTCTGTGGCACTTCTGGAGCCATCAAACAGACGATATTTGGGTCTCTTCCATTGGGATGGCATGGCCTTATCCACCAGCGCTTTAGAGAATGGTGAATGTATCGAATAATTACTCGTTTGTGCTTGTAAGACAAAATTCCTTTCCATGTATGATTTGAACCTTTCATCCATATAGTCATTGCTGAATGGATTGGCCGGTGTGTTCGCAGTTCCTATGGACCCTTTTTTGGATCCCTGCGGTGTGTCGTGCTGGTGTTGAGCTGCAGATGCTCCAGCCGTGTGAAATCCTTTTGGAGGCAAATGCTTATTGGCATCCTCCTTTTCTTCTTCTTCATCCATGTCTCCTTCTGAGATATTTTTGGTTATTTGGGCTAACCTTGCTACTAGAGCTTTTCTTTGTTCGTCGATGTCGTATAGGGAGGTCGGTATCTTCTCGCGCTCATTTAGCAGCGGGGTATCGCCGTTTTTCTCACTCGTCTGAGTGAGTTTTGGGTTGGTGTCGTTTTGTATGGACTATGTATGGTCGGTCTGAAGTTCAGTTGTTGGAAATGTTGATCATGACATTCCGACTTGCAGGTCGAGCCCGGTGGTAGTACTAGGATGTGGACCGGTTATCCTTCCTGAACCGCCCAAGGGTGGTCCAGGCGCTCCAGGTTGTTTATCAGTTCCCATGTTGTAGATTCCCTACTAAGGTCTGTGGGTCAGAGGCCACTTGAAGTCGCCAATTGTATTAGGTAGAAAGTTTCTGAGGGTACAGACTCTCTTCCCCAGAAAATAATAAAGAATAATCTACAAATAACAACAACTGAGAACTAATGAAGACAAGAAGAGAATATTTATAGTCATAGTCAACCCTTGCGATAACGACACGTGTTATCTTTAACTAGATCTGATAAGATTCCCTGCTGATTGCCGTACACATACTCCTTCAGAAGGCCTGCTAGAGTCAGTCTCTGACTTTCCTACAGGGGACACTCTGTTCTGGTGTTGCCTGCACTTGCTCAGAGGGCAGAAGCTTCTAAACCAGCTTTTGCGTCTGTCAGCAGCTCTACAGTAGGCGCCTCGGCCGGCTAAAGGAGATACCTCCGTCTGGCATAGGCATTCACGATGCTCGAAGGATAGTCCGGAAGGGGGTATCTACTGTGGCAGTATCTAATGAACGTCGAAGAAGTGTAACACATTCTTCTTACTAAATAAAATTGCACCGCTTCAAAAAGAAAAAAAAAATGCAGACACGTATGTGGTATTGAGAATTCTTCGCTATGCATTGATGATATTGCCGCCCATTTGCAGACACGGAGCGGGATTCAGCCCTGTGGCAGAGTAACCGGATGAAACATGCACAAGACTATTTGTTGGCCATTCCGATTGCGGGGCTTAATCAAAAGCTTGGATCTCGACATTTTAGAGCTATCTTACACTATAGGCTTGGTATTCCTCTCTTCGAAGAAGGGGACGCTTGCACCAGCTGTGGCAGAGGGATGGATATCTTTGGGGACCATGCCTTGCATTGCTCGAGTGGGATTGGTCTCAAGTATAGGCATGACCTGGTTCGTGATACCTTTGTTGATATTTGTTATCGTGCAGGTGTCCCAGCTAGGAAAGAGGTTGATTTGGGGTTCCTCTCGGACACCGGAGTAGCTTTGAGACATGTGGATATCTTGGTGTATAACTGGGATAACGGGCATGATGTGTGTATGGATATCTCAGTTGTTTCACCTTTTACGGGTGTTGGGGTGCGGGCTTTTGTTCCGGGCAAGGCAATTGATGATGCTGTCGATCGTAAAAAAGCCAAATATTTAGAGAAATGTACTGCTCAGGGCTTTGGTCTAGGTGTGCTGGCTTTTACCACTTTGGAGGAATTGGGTAGGACACGGTGGAGTTTCTGAAGAGATTGTGTAACTATATGGCTAGCCATGATTCGAACGTCATAGTGGGGGATTTGCTTTTTCATAGGATTGGAGTTGTACTTCAAAAAGGGATTGGAGCCCAGCTTGTTGCCAGGCTTCCATCTAAATCTTGTAATTTCTGATTCAGATTAAAAAACAAAAAAAAGAGAGAGAGATTTACTTTTAAAAAAAATAATAAAAAAAAAAAAAACCTGGAGCATTCGAAGACACCCCAAGTAAGTGCTTTGTTTCGTATAATGTAGAACCATCATTGGGAAAATTATCATCATAGACGGTGTAACCGTGTAGGCATATCAAATTATTCAGACTGCATGATTTAAGAACACGGGCTGGGGATTGTTTAAACCTCGACATGTAACTATTTAACGGAACTGTGAGATACAGCATAGTGTATGTTTTCTGCCATGCTTTGTGATTAGTACTGGGAAGAGTTGCGATTTTACGGATCAGCCGCATCGCTAATCTTCCAGATATTTCATGAATGCGTTAAGGTTTTCTTGAGAAGACACCATACATACATATATATGGATCAGTATTATACATTGTCATACAGAAGGATTATGGGACCAATATTCATTGACAAGCTGCCCAAACAACGATCCTTCCTCCTTCATCAACTTCATGGGCTCATCATATTCTACGATTTTCCCTGCAGAGTGACAGAAGAAAATACTGGTTTAGACATTAAGTGAAATTTACATGAAAACATGCTTTTTGTTGCATAATATATACAGTGAACACATACCATCACTAATGGCGAGCACCAACGTACTGTCCATCACGGTAGGGATTCTATGTGCCACTGTGATTACTGTACATTTTGCGAATTCTGTTGTTAGAGAATAGGAAATATACGATCCTATTGGATTTTGTACAATATATTTCCTAATATTTATCTGTATTGTTATGAAATCTAAAATCTGACTTCTGTCCGTATGATTTTCTGTAGAATGCAATCTGTTGCATTGTCAATGGAAGCTGTGGCTTCATCAAGCACCAAAATCTGACTTTTCTTTTACAAAGCTCGGCCTAAACAGAATAGTTGCCTCTGTCCCATGCTCCAGTTAGTGCCATCTTGTGCAACTGTACGTATGATCGGTATATATTTGTTTTTCAAGACTCAAAATATATAGTGAAAACAATAATTCTGAATGCTTCAATTCTTACCCAAACTATCCAAACCCTCGTCCTTTTTTTTCACAGCCTCGAGAAGTTGACATTTAGCCACAACCTTCATAGGCACAATTGCAGAACCAGATCAGTATATGTGACAGTTTTCTCTGACAAGTATGACTGAATGCCACATTACCTACCTCCCAAATTTCATGGTCTGTGTATTGCTCCAATGGATCCAAATTGTATCGCACTGTGCCACTAAAAAGAGTAGGTTCTTGAGGTATGATCCCTAAGCGCGATCTCAGGTCATGTAGTCCGATAGTGGAGATGTCAACGCCATCTATGATGATTTGTCCCCCTACTGGCTCAACCACGCGAAACAATGCACCTATTAGTGTTGTTTTACCGCTGCCAGTCCTGCCAACAATCCCAATCTTGTGCCCCCCTTCGAATGTGCAAGTAACCCCCTGAAGAACGATTGGTGTATCATCCCTGTATCTTATCTGCTTGAAATCATTATGACATTCGTTAAATTACTGCAAACAAAACATTTCAATATAAAGCCTAAAGCTGCAAACATATATACCTTCAAATCGCGAATCTCCACTCTGCCTGCAGTTGGCCAGTTGGGACTCGGTCGTTTCCCTTTTATGACTTGTGAGGCTTCACTAGGAATGTTCACGTATTGGTTTAGCCGTTCGACAGAAGTAATTTCACTTGCTAGTGTACACTGATTTTGAACGGAAGCACGAAGGGACAAGCTCAATGAGAGACCGTAAGACAGTGCCATTCCGATAAACCCTGCCACAGAATGATTTTTGTGAATACTGGAAAATCGATAAAACTTAAAATTTGATAATCTTGTTCATACAAGAAGAAACAAAAAGCCTACCCGGACTAAAGGTTCCCTGGGGAAGCAACACTATCACAAGTGCAGTGCAAGAAAGGACAGTAGCGCTTAGAATCTCCAGACGCTCTAAAAGCCACTGCTTTGTGGAGGAAAGGTAAAATGAAGGACTAGCATTTTTGTCGATGAGACGGAGACTCTCAGAAAAGAATCTGTCTTCCTCATTGAAAGCTCTAATAGTCATCGCTCCTGCTATGGATTCCCCAAGTTGGTTTGCCACCAACGACTTGGTTCTCCCATGAATCCGCCTTAACTCGTTTGCAGAAGCCGTGTAGTACCTCTGTCAGTAAAAAAATGTGCATTGCATTTCATCAATCTCTCCGTCTTAAATTACTACGAACCGCAAGAATAAACAAACAAACGAAGTTTTACCTGCAAGTATATCACCAAGCATACCATGGGTACCGTGACAAACAAAACTTGCCAGGTAATAACAGCCATTACCCCAAGACTCGTACAAGTGTTAAGCGTAGATGCAATTGCTAACACAAAACTGAATGGAACATCAAGGTCAACCTTAGATAAATCCGCAGACACCTACAATTAACAAACGTACGTAGAAAAACATCAATTAGCCTCATCTGCATAGTTGTCGCTGGTTAGTAAACATAATTGTGATTTCCGCGTACTTACTTTACTCAATATCTTTCCCAGTGGTGTGGACTCGTAAAAAGCAATGGGTGCATGAAAAAGAGATTTCAATAGCTTAGAGAACAAGGACTTAGATGACTGGATACCCAGACCAACTGTAGAAAGAGATCTAACAAGCAACCAAAATATAGAGCTTAACCCGATGAGCAAGTATACTCCAATCAGTCGCAATTTGCTGATGTGAGAGTTCTGAACATTGGCGGCCATCCAAGAATTCTGTAGAATTTGGCTAGCAACAAACATAAGTTGGGAGACAGCTGCCAAAGTAAAGTAAGCGAAGCCTCTGCCTTGGTTTAGATATTGTAGGTAAGGTTTCAAACAACTGTTTCCGGATTCCTTCTCTTCGTGCTTCTTATTCTTAATCAACTGATTCTCAAGTGCAACTGGTGGTTCTACAGTCTTTTTAGCAAGCGGAACGCAAGTTTGGCGAGAATTCTCCGTAGCAGGTAACCTGTCACAGTTGAATGTATCTTTGTGTGCATTGACAAGGTCAGAAAATTCTTGGCTGGTACTCATTAACACATCAAAAGAAGCTGCATTTTGGATTTTCCCATGTGACATCAACTGTAAGAGAAACAAAACGTCGTCAATCTAAGAAACAAGTTCTGAGTAACATTGCAAAAGATATTATAATGCGAATTTACCAAAACAGAATCAAATGCAGGAAGGAAGTCGACTTGGTGAGTCACAAGTAAGACTGTCTTTTCTGATAAAGCTCCCATTACGTATTCCTGCAAAAATACCATAATCATCAACGAGAGATAGACAGAAATAAAAGCATTAACTGCAATAAGTGAAGAAACGAAAGTTCACATTAAATAGGCTTGTAGCAGTAAGGGCGTCAACTGCACTGAATGGATCGTCAAGGAGATAGATATCAGCGTCTTGATAGAGTGCACGAGCAAGCTGAATACGCTGCTTTTGGCCACCGCTTAGATTCATTCCTCTTTCTCCAATTTTAGTTAGATCACCAGAAGGTAGCATCTCAAGGTCCTTTACCAAGGAACACTTTTCCAGTGTTTCCTGGTATTTCAGCTCATCCATTGTGCGACCAAACAGAATATTATGTTTTATACTTCCTGACTGAATCCATGCAGCCTGGGACACATATGTAAGTTTTCCATGGACTTGAATCTGTTGAAGTAAGGGGAAAAAAAAATGAAAAGCACTTCACATGACATGTTATGATGTATATAAGAAGGGAAAAACGCACTTACCGAGCCTTCAACCTCGGGCACCTCACCGAGAATTGCAGCCAGGAGGGTTGATTTACCCGCGCCTACCTCTCCACAGATTGCCACTTTCTCACCAGGTTTGACCTCTAAGTTTATGGATGTTAAGGTAGGCTTTGATGGATTCTCTTCCCACGAAAATGAAGCCGACTTCACATGTATGGCATGGTGATTTTGTGGCTTTTCTTTTCTAGCATGCCTGATATCTCCATTCGGCAATTCTGGTTCAGCAAGAAACTTTGCAATCCGTTGTAATGCAACTTTTGCATGAATTACTGTACCAATAATCCGAGGGATTGATCTAATAGGACTCTGAATGATCCGTAGAGTTGCTATGAATGTGAAAACATTAGTAGCATTGAGAGGAACTTTAAGAAAGTAACAAGCTCCAAAAGTTGCAGACGAGACTAATACGGGAGCTGACCAAAAGAAAAACCCATTGTATGCCTTACTCAACTGCACAGCTGACAACCACTTGTATTCTACTCTCCTCAGACGTTCAATAACAGTCTTGAAATGTGTCTCCCAAGCATATAGCTTCAACACCTTCATGTTCAAAAGTGCTTCTGACATTGCCTTCAGCCTCCTACCTTGAGCGGCCGAAAGCTTAGTCTGGAATCTAAGCTGTAATTTTGCCAAGGGACTATTGCATAACACGGTGAGTACTATAACGATCAATGCTGCAAGTGTTGCAATCCCCACAGCATGGACAAGGATTAATAATCCAAGGCACGTCTGGAGGACCGTTGTCCATGTCTGATGCAACTGGTGAGAGAATTTGCCTACTCTACAAGCATCTGCCGTTACATAATTTATTATTTCCCCGGCTGAATGTGTAGCTTTAGCAGCATTGGAAAGCCTGAGTTGCTTCCGATAAATAGCCGCTGAGAGCAGAGACTTCAGTCTTACTCCCATTATACCGCTCTGAAAATACCACTGCCTCATTGATAGTGACTCTACGACTTTTGCCGAAAACAGTGCTACAACAAGTACAAAACCTTCATGTTTAAAGGTTCCCTTTCCTTCTGCAACCTTAATAAAGGCACCAACAAACAGTGGACCGGTCGAAAGAGTGAGTACCTTAAGAAGCGCAATGAAGCCAGATACCAGAATCTCTTTCCAATAACATCTAGCAATCGCCCGCAAAATTGATGGCTTATTGGTTTGCTTTTGTTTCTTGAATTGATCCATGAACAACAAATAGCATGTTTCTGCTCTCTCATCCTTTCGTAACATTGGTATATCATCATCTTCAAGTTTCATGTTCTTCTTAGCTTTCTTCATTAATGGATTTAACCACCAAAAAGACATTCTACTCAGTAATCCAGCATTTGCAAAAGGAGTAATGATCTCATTCCCAAGTTTCATGTTCTTCTTAGCTTTATTATTCACCTCTAACTTTCAACGGGCTTCAATCTTGTAGAAGGCACATACATCCATACATAATGGTAGCAACAAAATGATCCTTCTACTGAATTGGAAGTGAAAATGTGAAGCTGAGTGGAATCAAAAACAAAGACAAAACTGAACTGCACAGATGAAGAATAGTATGTATGTTTGACGTGTCCGTGAGACTATTATCTGAGCCGGTATGGTATGCACAGCACGAAGGGTGAGCAACAGCTGAGCCGGTATAGATGCTGCTTATCACGATCTGGTGTATTTTTTATTTTATTTTTTAATTTCCCTTTAAAACAAAAACAATATCAAATTGTGTATGATATGATCAGCCAGTATCTCCATTATTAGATACACATATCTATCGACTGCAACAACAAAGATTATGTTTGTTGATATAATAATGTCCAGAGTCCAGACAGATAATAACGTGCCCAACAAAATCAAATCTGAAATCTCAATTAGTCCAAGGTTAGATTTGATGATGTATAGCAGATTTGATAACACGATTTTCAGCATCAAATCCAAAGAGCATCAAAGAGATCACTTCGTGGTTGTGCTGCCTTATATGGATATTGGTACGTGATCATTTGAGTAGTTAGAACGTGCCCAAGAGAACAACTTGTCGTGGTTGTTTATGTTTTTAATTCAGAAACTGCCTGGCATGCCAGTTTGATGCAGTAGCTGGCCACACTGGAATACATGAATGCACGCTATAATAATTCAAAATACAAAATCATAATCAAATCTTGGATAACTTTACATATAGGCTCAAACTTTTATGCACCAACATATGGTACAATTCTTCTTCCTGTGTAGTTCTAGTTTAATCAAGAAAACCTAGTGATGAACACCATGAAAACACCACCACCAGATGATTTGGGTACCAACACCACCACTACTACTGCTATGGATGAAATGATTGCTGAGAAGCACAGGAAGGCACTAGAATTCATTGAAGAAGTCACCACTCATGCCGAACAAGTCCAGAAGAGAGTTCTCTCTGAGATTCTATCTCGTAATGAACACGTCGAGTACCTGCAACGGCATCATTTAAATGGTCACACAGACAGTGCGACCTTTAAGAAGATGATGCCTGTAATCACTTACGAAGATCTCAAGCCTGACATCGAACGTATCATCGCTGAAGGTAATATTCACTCACCACCAATCTTATGTGCACAACCCATTACGAAATTCTACTGTACGGCAGGAACTTCATCTGGGGTGAGGAAACGAATACCAACAACAGAAGAAGACAATGAACGGAGAGGGTTCTTCCGGAGCCTTGTAAAGCCCGTCTTATTTAAATACATACCTGGTTTAGCCAAAGGGAAATCGATGTTCATTCTGATTGTACAACCTGAATATCCGACTCCTGGAGGAATAAAACTTACGTCATCCAGTACAGGCCGCTACAAGTCAGCATATTTTATGAGTCCATACAGCAACTCCACCAGCCCTATTGAAACCATTCTTTGCGAAGATTCATATCAAAGCATGTACTCTCAGTTGCTTTGTGGTCTTTGTCATAGCCAACAAGTAGTTCGTTTCGGAGCAGGTTTTGCTTCTAGATTGGTTCGAGTCATAACGTTCTTAAAGGAGCATTGGACTCACCTCTGCGATGATATACAAAGCGGAACGATAGATTATGCCAGAATCACTGACCCATTGGTGCAAAAGGCAGTCTTGGAAGTACTAAAGAAAAGCTCTAGTCCGGAACTTGCAAATTTTATCAAGGCTGAATGTATGAGAGACGAAGCATCATGGAAAGGGATCATATCAAGGTTATGGCCTAACGTTACATATATCGAGGTTATTGTAACTGGGAGCATGTCTCAGTACATTCC
>JAJJMA010107374.1:0-14286 GCA_023529015.1 Papaver nudicaule | reverse complement strand
AAAAATTTGGTTGTATTTCGGTACCCCTGCATTTTCAGTACCAAATCAGGTTTTTTTTTTTTGTAAGGTAAAGGTTTTTAATTCCATAACCGAGGTTACATCGGTTTAGGACAAAGGTAGCAGCCGAAAACTCAGTCAGCGATCGATGTGCAGGCCTAGTCACGCTATCTCACAATTTCAACGACATTTGTTTCATAAATTCCAAATGATATTAGATTTAAAGCTAATTTTTTAGGGATACATTACTCTTGCAAAGATCTACATTCTCACAATAAATGAGCGCATTTTGAGGTACTTTTTTTTAATCATAAAAAAGTCAAACCGGTTACAAGTAATTTGTTTCCACCCCACAAATATCCACCCTATATTATCAGTGTTAGGGTTCATGGAATCGGATAATTGGGATATGCTCCTCAGGCGATAAAAGTAAAGATCATGAGAGTTAAGGTTTTCCAAAAGAGTTCTAGGATTCAAACCCCTCCACAATTGAGGACGGTTTGTAGTATTACAAATAAAGGACAAATTTAAAGTCGCCTTGTTCGAGAGATCTTCAATCTTGTGGAAGTTGCTTGTTTCAAAATAAGGTAAAATTGCAGTCCACTTTTCAGTTTTATTGGTGGTACTGTTGAATCAGCTCTTCAAAAGGTTGTTCTTCTTGTCAATCAGGAGTTTGAGGACACCAGTAGAGTTGCTTTCATATTCAATCTTCGAGTTCATCTCAACTCCCCAACTGTATGCTTCATCTGCTCTCAATTGCTCCAGATCGTCTAGGGTTCTGAGGTAAGATGGTACTCTTTTAGCTCCTCTGCATTTTCCTGCATCATCGAAAAGAATTAGACCTATTCCAGTATTTCCATTAGGAGAGCTTTGGGTATTGATAGCAATGTTGATTTTCAGGGACAAAAAATCAGGATTTTCTGTTGCTTGCACTGTTTCAATTTCCTGGTACACATCAATTTCCTCTGCAGCATAGTAGATTGCATGAAGTTTATCATTCCTCCATACTGCTGTATTAAGATTGATGAATTTGGTTATCTTATGCACGGTTGAGCTAGGTGTGTTAGAGATGTTAGTCATAGATAGGTCACATCTAGCTTTCCAGACATGTCATGTGACCACATCACATAATTCCTTCCATGCTATAGTATTTTGATTTTTCCCACTGTTCTTGAACCAGTTGTTCATCTACTCATGGAAATCAGTACATTGGCCATAAACTCTACAATGGATGTATTTCAGGCCTTCCCAAACTGCATTAGTGAATGGGCAGTGTATGAACAGATGGGAAAGGTTTTCCATTGGACCATTACAGAGTTTACAAGTTGTACTAATATGCTTTAGATCCTAGTAGCTTTAGCGTTAGTAGGAAGAATGGAGTGAACACATTTCCATAAGAAAATTTTGATGGAGGGACCTCCATTTTCCAGATTAACATCCATGGTTGGCTATCCACTCTAGAGTTAGGCTCTTTCATCATGTTTTTGTATAGGGAGCTAACAAAGAAGTCACCAGTAGGTATGAGAGGCCAGATGATAGTGTCTTTAGAGTTAGACCCTCCAGGAATAATCTTGGTGATGATAGAGATGGTTTCATTATCAGAACAATTGATCAAAATAGCATTATCCCATGTTGTAGCATCATTTAGGAGATATGCTACTTTGCTGACATTATGTGGGCAGTTCAGAGGTTTGTTATGTGGTGGGCATCTGTCTGGAATCCAGTTGTCCTTCCAGATATCAATGTCCACCTCATTGCCAACTTTCCAAAATCCAATTTTCTGAATGTTAGATATACCATATAAGTTACCCTTCCACATCCATGAGTCCGTGTCTTTTGGAAGGATATAAATTTTCATGATTTCAGAATCAGGGAAGTATTTAGCTTTCATCACTCTAGCACATAGTGAATCAGGTTGCTTAAGCATCCTCCATCTCATTTTAGAGGTTATAGCAGAGTTGAAGGTGACCAGATTACTGAAACCTAGACCTCCATTTTCTTTAGGTTTACAAATGTCTTCACAGGCTTTTAAAGCGAGCCCTTTGGGTTAACATTAATCTTTATCCCAGAAGAAAAGTCGTTGAATTTTTCCATTTCTTTTATCACTTCCTCAGGGACAAGAAAACTGCCCATTTGATAAACTCCTGCATTAGAAGTTACAGTTTTGATCATGACTGACCTAGCTGCAGGATTAAGAGAGTGCCCTTTCCACTATTTCAGTTTGTTTCTCATATTGTCAATTATAGGATGAAAGGATATGACCTTGTTTTTGTTAGTAAATACGGGAGCACCTAGATACTTGTCATTCATTGAGATGTTATTGATCCGGAGGATGTCAGATATGTTTTCTCTTTACTCTGGATGGGCGTTATAACTGAAAAATACACCAGCCTTTGTAAAGTTTATCATCTGACCAGAGCAAGAGTTGAATCTGTTAATGATACTTAGAACATTCCTTTCCTCTTGATTAGTGGCTCTGCAGAAAAAACACATGGCTAACAGAAGGAACTCTGTGGTTAACCTTGGTGCCATGGATAAGCCCTTTGGATTCAACATCCATAAGGGTTCTAGAGAATGCTTCCATGCAAATTATGAAAAGGTAGGGAGAGAGGGGGTCTTCTTGGCGGAGGCCTCTGGTGGGAGCATAGAAATTGCATGGAGAACCATTCAGGAGAATGGCAAGGTTAGTTGTAGAGATGCGTTGCATGACTAGGTTGCACCAGTTTTGGGAGAAGCCCATTTTTTTCATTATAGGTATTAGGAAAGCCCATTCGACTCTGTCGAAGGTCTTAGACATATCAATCTTAATTCCCATGAGCCCTGAAGCTCCTTCTTTTTTCCTCATCTTATGTATAGTTTCATGTGCCGCTGCTATGTTATCAGAAATATGTCTGCCTGGAGGCAGACTGATATGGATAAATGATCTTAGGGAGAAGGTGTTTCATCCTATTATCTAGGATTTTAAAGATAATCTTGTATGTTGTGTTACATAAAGATATGAGTCTAAAATCACTAGCTGAAGTGGGATGCAAGACCTTATGGATGAGAGAAATAAAAGTGGAATTCAGTTCTTTTAGGATATACCCAGTCTTGAAAAAACTTTGGATCATCTCAGTTAGATAACTTAGATCTGTTCCAATGGTTTTCCAGTTATCTTGGAAGAAATTTGGTGGGAAACCATTTGGTCATGGGGATTTATTACCCTCCATCGAGAAGATAACATTTTTTTATTTCAAGAGCATCATGAATTTAGTCCAAATTGAGAATATCCTCCTTATTAATGACCCCAGGGATGAGATCAATAATGTTAAGATCAATCACAGGGTGGACAGTAGTAGAGACAACAGAGAAATGATTGGTAAGGCAATTTGAGATATCATCTCTGGAGGTAAGCCAAACACCATTGTTATCCTGCAATATTTCCACTATGTTTCTTCTATACCTCTTTCTAGCTATGCTGTGGAAATAATGAGTATTCTTATTTCCCAGTTTTATGTATTGATCTCGAATTTTAGTTTTCCAGAAGTCCTCCTCCACTTTACTCCACTGTCTTAGCTTGGTTTTGAGGTTTTTCAACCTAGAGTAGGCTTAGTA
The DNA here is from genome assembly GCA_023529015.1 of Papaver nudicaule. Classification (NCBI taxonomy): domain Eukaryota; kingdom Viridiplantae; phylum Streptophyta; class Magnoliopsida; order Ranunculales; family Papaveraceae; genus Papaver; species Papaver nudicaule. The sequence goes on along the minus strand of JAJJMA010107374.1, from coordinate 10,695 downwards.
GGAGCAGTTTTTTCCTGATGAATTTTGTTTCTGATGCATTCAATGTTACTTTTAATTTCCCCATAGCTCAGCTTGTTCCATTTCTTAAGACTCTGCTTGACAAGTTTCTTAGTAAATCTGAAACTTGGAGAGCCTTGGATAGGAACATCCCAAGTTTCAGCAATAAGGGGTTTACACTCTGGGTGTTCTATCCATCTCCCAAAATGTTTGAAGGGGATAGCACCATCCCTCAACCTGGGGTTAGTTTTAAGCAATATGGGACAGTGATCAGACCCAATTGCCTCAATGTGGTGGATACAAGAATCTGGGAATGTGTTAAGCCAAAGTTCATTAACAACACCTCTGTCTAACCTTTCCTCAGTGAGGTCCATGTTATCTCTCTGATTGTACCAAGTGAAGGGATAACCAATGTAACCTAAATCAGATAGGTTACATTCATCAATAATGTTAAGGAAAAGGTTAGCCTCTGTTCTGTTAAAGGGACCCTTTCCTTTCTTTTCTCTATAGTGAAGCACCACATTAAGATCTCCTATAACAATCCAAGGGAGAAGCATGTTCCTCTTAGACTCCTTAGCATATTCCAAAAAGCTTCCTTTAGGCCTCTATGAGAGTTCTCATAAAAACAGGTGATCATGCTTTTACTATTGGTGTTTTTGTCACAGTATATAACATTTACCTGATTATAGGCATGACTATGGATAGTGGTGTCAATATGGTCCTTCCACCCAATCTCCATGCCTCCGGCTGTGCTAATAGGAGGGACCAACCAATAGCTATAAACATTCAGGCTTCTAAGGTATTTATGAATGTTTATATCCATTTGTCTAGTTTCAATTAGGCAGAACATATCTGTATTATGAGTGCCTAACATATCTTTAAGGTAGTTTCTAGTTTCTAAAGTACCTAGCCCTTGACAGTTCCAGCTCAACATCATAACAAATTCCCAAAAATAGGAGATGGAAGGATAAAATTTTTTTTACCTAGCATGGTGTGTATCAAGTAAGCATGAACCATAAGAAGTATTAAGGGACCAGCAGTATAACTGAAAGTTCATGTTATAATCAGGCAAATTAACAAGGAGTAAAAGATATACCTGAGAGCTGGAGGGTTTAGGAGTAACCACACTTGTTTCCATGCTAGTTTTTACAATGTTAAGTATATTTATTGCACTAGCAAGATAGTGATGGGTCTCAGTGATGGTGATGCCCTTTTGTTCTGGGAGCTCACCTGTGAAAAGGTTCTTTTTGACCTATTTACTGCCTTCCTGAGACTTCCTGCTGGAACAATTTTGGACTATATCAGTGCCTCCTCTCCTCTTTTTTGTGATACCTGGATTTTGCTCTCTAGGGTCCTCTTCCAACATATTCTTCTTGTTTTCACACTGGATTCTAGTTTGTCTGGTCCAGTTACCTTGATGCATTTTCTTAGAGTTGTTTATGATAACATTCTCAAAACCAGATGGAAACTCAGGCTCATGAGACTCCTTTACAGAGTTGTTTATGACAACATTTTCAAAACCTGGAGGTATCTCAGGAGCTTTGCTAGAGTTAGCTTTTTGGGTTGCCTTTCTTACCCCTCTTAGATTTAATAGGAGTGGAAATTGGGTTCTTTGGTTGCATACCAAAAGCCATGGTTTTATCATCACTGGAGAAGAGAGATCCAGACCCAAGAGCACAAGAGTTGGATTTGGTTTGTTGATGAAAGGATCAGATAAATTTTGTGGGCTGATTTTCTGAATGGATTCCTTCATATTGGAGTCATTGCTAGAGACTTCAGCATCAATTCTGTTTACTGGAGACCACCATTGAAACCCACAATTTTTAGAGCTTTTGGGACTTCATTTTTAGATACATGAACAGTTATAAGGTGAGAATCAGATGAGGTAGACTGAGGTGAGGAAGGAGTTTGTTTATCAGCCACAAGATAATTGGTGCTGACAATATTCTTCCCTTTGTTGATTAACTCAGTAGGCTGCTCTTTTGTCTTAGCAAGACAGGGAGAGGCAAAGTGATATTGGATCCTGCACACGCTGGACATAGATTAGGATATATTGCATAACTATACTCAATTCTAGTCTTAACATTACCCACTTTTGCCCACATTCCTGTTGGCATTTTCCCCTAGAGTTCCATTAGGATAATTGCATCAACATTCTTAACATCATCTTCTTTACCATAACGTCTTTTGAATTCTTGAAGAATACCAGCAGGCTTGCATACCGCATACATAGCTTCCCAGGAAGTCATAGTAACTGAACCTCTCTTGAGGTAAAGTTTCATGATTATTACTTCAAACATTCTTAAAGTAAGTTTCTGTGGACCTTCTTTTGGGATGGGAAGAAGAACAGAGAAGCTCCCAAGAGCCACCCATGGACCTCTCAGGGAAAGATGGTTCTTGTATTCCTCACACTCTAATGATGAAAAAATTGGACCCTCTGTTGTATTTTGAGATGTTGAAACCTTTAGTAAGATCCCAAGTATGTTTGATACAGTTGGTATGATCAGGGCTCTTTTACTTCTTACAAGTTTTCCTAGAAAATAGAGATACTAATCCTTCTTCTCCTTCTCTTTCAGGTATGAAGGATCAATCTCAATGCACGACTCATCATCATGAAGATCAATGTTGGTGTTTTTCATTTTCTCAGCAAGGATGTTAATGGTTTCTTCCACACTTACCATGAGAAACATGGTCCTTTTGTGGAGAGTAACCAAAACAGAGGTTGAGTGTTTGAAGGTAACTTGAGAGTGATGAAAGTGATTTTTTATGGCATACTGGTTGAAGTATTCCACTCTTATTTGTTGGTCAAAATTATGAAAGTGACTTCCCAACAATGATATTTGTTTTGTTGTGAGCCATAGATGGTGGTCATCCAGGGGAGCAGACCAGTGTTGGCAGTGGAGTTCATGAGTTGTTGCCCAAGTATTCTCAGAGTTAGGTGATGCAATTAATTTGGAGTAACCAACATGATTCCCAAAGAGGATGTGAAAAGGAAATTGACCGGTTTGCCAAGAAAAAACCCCAACTAGGTAAGTCAAATGTCTGACTTGACAGTTTCTCTTATCTAGAAACCAACTTTTAGACTTATCTAACGGTAATCAATGGTGAAGTACACCCATGTTAACCTTTATGATACTTCCAAGATGGGAAGAATCAGACCATTGTAGATCCGTTGGGAGTAAGTTTGAGGTATGTATACCTCCCAAATTAGTGGGTGAAACTTACCCTGATTAGTGAGGAACTGGAAGGTCTGATTAAAAGAAAAGACGCCAATTCTCGCACGTCATGTCAGATTTAATTTCGTGCTGCTCGGAATCGATGCCTAATTGATTTAAAAGCCTCTTAATTGCTGTTATTAATACCTTTGAAGGGGTTTGAGTATTTATAAACTCCCTTAATCCATTCAAAATGTACTTAGCAGAGAACAAGATTAGGGAGTTTAGAGTTTCATAATCACAACCATGGTGTTTCCCATAATCAATCAACGTTTCATGTTTGAAATTGATAATCAATCAACGTTTCATGTTTGAAACTGATAGTGATTCTGATAGTGATGATGAGGTTTTCATACTCCCCGATCCACCAAAACCCCCTCCAGTTGTTATCGAGATCATCGAGTCTGATTCCGATGAGGATGTTAAGAATGGGGAGCAACATAATCTAGTTTCGGTAAGTAAAGGCAGTCAATCCTCCACCATTGTTGATAAGATAGATGTTAATGTTTGGCCCAAAGGTAGTTTGTGCCCAATTGGTGGATTTCGCAGGTGTCCAGTGGCAGGTGAGAAACTTTTCGCCGATTCCCATTCTCAGATTGCAACTTTTTCTAGTACTCAGTTCCGCTGAATTCCTTTCGGAGATCAGAGTAATCAAGTATCAGATGGAGAGCTTTCAGAAGAGTGCCGAGATCAGAGTCCTCATCTTCCATCTGCTTCTCCACCTGGGTTCGGCAATAAAAGGGATCAGAAGGCAGTTGGGGTTGGATCTTCGTCGAAAACGGTGGTGACTCAGAGTGAATCTCAGAGGGTAGCTCTTGCTTCTGCACCTGTGTACCAGGGGACTCAAAGTCGCTCTGAGAAGAGAAAGCGTGATTATCCAAGGAAAGAGTGGAGCTGGTTACTTGATCTCTGAATAAGGAGAGAAGAAAAAAGAAAATAGTACGTAGGAGAGTTGAGAGAATGTAATGATGGTTAAAGTTATGATCTAAGAATGTAACATGAAGTGAATCTTAATGAGAAACAAGTAATGAAACTATGTGCAAACCCAAAGTAGTAATCGTACTAAAAAGAAACTAGTAATCAGCAAAGCAATAACTGTGATCCAAGAGAGAAAATCAGGTAATCATTAAGAGATTCTGACGAATCGGAGAGACTCGGAGAGGGAACGATTCGTAGAGCGAAATTCGTTAGAGAGAGAAAATCAATCCATTTTGAACATTTGAAATCAAATAATTTCAAACAATGGTGATATTACTAATAATCGAATTGTAAATGGCGTGGTTTGCTGCGATTTAATCATTTAAATGGTTTTTCAAAACTATGTACACCCCAAGCATAGGCCTATCAACGAAACCGAAGCTGTTTCTTGGACACTAATGGTGGACACCTAACATGAACACCAGTAGGTGTCGAGAACTCATTGGCTCAAACCCTTCCACCCCACCCCCCATATATTAACAGGGCCCCACATATAAGTAAATGAGTCAATGAGTTCACGACACCCATTGGTGTTCATTTTGGGTGTCTATGCTTTGGTGTCCAAGAAGCATTTTCGCAACGAAACACCCCAAGCATAGGCCTATCAACGAAACACCCCCTCTGCCTCCAGTGTCTAGTCTACCAAGACATAAGAAAAATAAAGCATTTGATTTCTTCAATAAATAAATAAGCAATGTCCTCAAAGCAAAGTAGAATCCGACAACACAAGCCTGGGGTGGATATCGTCAATCAGGAGGTAGAGATATCTTCAGCCCCTAGACAATTTAAAAAAGAAAGCTGACCACACAACAGAAAAAGAAAGATGAGAATGACATAAAGAAATATAAATATGCATCACACAAAATATCACGACCAGATTACCCTTCAATCCTTGCGTCAAAAATCCAAAAAAGCCAAGTCCAAAAATAAAGTCTAATGGCTTTTAAGTCATTCAAAGATTAAATAAATTAATTTAGGTTTGCAGTAGGTAAAACAGGGCAGCTCAGAATACTTAATCAAATACCAACAATAATTTTGACCAAATCTCATTCCACATAGACGTGAATCATATGTTCGATATTAAACTCTCTGTTTCTAAGCAACACCCTCGAAACCCCTCCACCGTCCATCGCACCCACTAGATATTACTTCGAATATCTAACGACCTATAATCACCAAACACATGGTCCCTACATTCGAAAACGCGCATTAAACAAAGCAAAAACAAACACCGTTTATTCTAACGCTTTCCCTTAGTGTAAAGATAGGACCGAAGGAAATCAACGAATGATATCGGGACAGGCGTCAAGCTGTCGAAGAAGACTGTTATCTTTTCCTTTTGAATTTTTCTCTCTCTTAGATAATAAAATGCCATAGGAACCTCCAGAGAAATGAAAAGAAACAGCAGAGCAAAAGAAAGAAAAAAGAGAAACCAACACCCATAATTCCCTCTCCTTTAAAGAGGAAGAAGAAGAAACAGGGTTCACAATTCAATTCAGAATACCAGAAGAAAAAAACCCTTCTTTCTTTCTCTCTTGTTCATATACATAGATCCATCTCTGCAAATTTTTGTAACTTTTTTTTCATTTCTAGGGGCAGAGAATCTGATCATCAAAGATGGGAACAGAGATTTTAAGACCTCAAGATTGTTTGATGAGAGTAGGACCATCAACACCATCGATGGTCATACCTCGTAGAAAACCATCAACTAATTCTTATTATTATACTAACCCTAACCCCAAGTTTTACAGGAAAACAGACCATAGGAAACAACCACAGCAACAACACCAACAACAACACCGAGTTTTTCCTCAATCAGATACAACAACAACAGCAACGTCTGTGGGTAGAAATGGGTTCCGGTCATCACCTCCAACAACAAAGTCTGTTGTTAAAAGTGAATTGCCTGCTGTGGTTAAAAATGAACCAACAGGGGTGACGATATTGAAAAGAGGTGAATCTTTAGATAATATTAACAGTAAGAAAAAAACTGAGAATTTAAGAATTAAAAGATCAGTTTCTGGAGATTTGAGCAGTGGTTTTTCAAATTCATCAGGATCGGAATCTTCAGATTCTGAGAGGGTAGTTAGATCAGAAGTATATGCTGGTAATGCTTTTTATTTATCTCCTGCACCTAGTTCATTGCCATTACCAACTTTTTCAATTAAGAAAGAAGCTGGTGGTGCCTTAGCAATTATTGATGATTCAGCCACTAAGGATTTGAGACGTCTTCTTCGTCTTGATTAAATCATCAAGAACTTTGAAAAGTCTATGATTAGATGATCTAGATCGATATAGATCTTGGTCAAAATTTAATCTTGCTTTCTTCCATTTCTTCTGAATTTACTCTTCTTAATTTTCCGTGATTTTTTTAAACGGAAAATAAAAGATCTGAAGTTCGAAGAAATTTCTCATTCACAACAATCATTACCACTACTTATATCATACATATGTTTATATTCTGCTACGTAATTCGGGGGGACTTCTGGGTTTTTCATCATTTCAAGGGGAAAATTTTGAGAAAAGGATGAATTTTTCTTAGTAATTTGATGATTTTGAAGATGGAAAAGATGGAGGGTTGGGGTTGATTGATGGAGTAATTATTAAAGAATCAAGGGGGCTTAAATTCTGTAATTCTGCTCTCTTATGTAATTTTTGTTTCTTCCCTAAAATGTTTTAAGGGGGTTTAAGTTTTAAGTTGTTAAGAAAACAGGTAAGAAGTGGATGGTTTTGTTATCTCTGGTTTTTGCCCTACAACATGTATTATTATCAACTACTACTAGTAATTAGTTTCTAATGAAATCTTATATTTATGTATAAGAAAGATGTTTAAATGGAAATTATGAAATGATTAAGGAAAACTTATTACAGTATAAAATTGCTCTGTCTTGATCACTTTACTCTGTTTCAGAGTTTTCTATTCAATTATAGGGGCCAAGGCAAACCAGTCTAAGCATTTGTCATGTCCACCCACCCTTTATTGTCCGGCAGCTATATAACTTGGCTTGTTTATGACTCTGATCCGCCACAAATTCCTGCAGTCACAACTGCAAATGGACTCATTCAAATATATCTTCCGGAAGTTGGAGAAAAAGAAGGGAAATGGGAGAATAAATGGCAGTTACAAATCTTTCTATATATGTTTGTATCAAAAAAAAAAAAAAAAATCTTTCTATATATGTGTGTTTTCTTTTGTTGTAGGATACACAGAGACAAGAGAAGCAAAAAAAAAATGTAGTCCTAGACAAAAAAAAACTGGCTGTTTTAGGGGCCGGCAGAATTGTTAGAGAAGCCGGATAATAAGATAAAATAGGGTTGTCCAATAGCTTTTTCTCAAAACCCCTTATCGAACATATTTTTTTAATTCCAAACTACCCCTTGAAGATCCAACCGAAAATCTAAGATTAATTGTAAACATCCAGACGAAACTAAGATTAATTGTTAAACTTAATTGATAGGCACACACGAGGGCATAAATCACAATCTGGAGCTCAATCCTGCAGATTATGAACACTTTTACCCCGTAAATCATGGATCAACACAAGAAAACACTCAAGTATGCCTCTATATGTTCTCAAATCTTTAAAATCACGTAAAAATGTGATTTTTGTGTGTTCCAGAAGTGTTTTTCGTCTGAAATTTTACCCAGAATCCAGCCGAAACCCCATTTTCGGTTTGGGTTTGTTCTTAATCCAACCGAAAATTTTCAAATTTGGGGAAATCTTGGCCGTACAGTAATTTTCGTCTAGATATAAGTACAAAAATTCAGCCGAATTTTTTTAAAATCCAGACGAAAAGTTTGTTAAATTATGAGATTCCTGCCGAAAATTCTCTATAGCAAAAGTTTTTGTAAAGGCAAATTTCGTCTGGATTTTGGACTATAACCCAGCCGAAAGTGCTGCCATTAACAGTTTCGGTTGGATATATGTGGACGAAAAAACAAAATCGTACTCAATTTTCGTCTGCATTTTTCACATTTAACATTAATTTCGGCTACAATCATTGTGACACAATCTAAGAAACTAGTTTTCGTCTGCAAATTACGCATGCAAACTGTAAACATCCAGACGAAAATCTGGAAAGCAAGCTAATTTCGGTTGGATTTTAGGGTTTAATCCAACCGAAAATTAATAGGGTAATTTAGACTTTTCAATATTTTTAAACACCCCTTATAACACCCCCTAGGATATCAATATTGTTTTCCGGCTTCTCTAACAATTCTGTCGGCCCCTAAAACAGCCAGTAAAAAAAAAGGATAAAGAGAAACAGGAGCATGAATTGTATTGCAATTTCCTTATGTGTGAAAGTTAACTCAAGTAAGGAAAAGACGGAGTTTTTTTTCTCCATAAACATTGGGATTTTTCTACATCAAGTAATACATATTGTTCTTGTATTTAATTTTATCTTGTGCTAATTTTCCTAAGTTATTTCTGTCTTGTATTGCCTTGTATATTTTGTGTTTTCATTTGCATTACAGTGTTGTTTTAGTTCGGCAAATAAAGAAGACGTTTCCGCAAAGAAGAAGGTCAAGCATAAAAAATGTTGATCAGACTCTGTCCCTACTAGTGTGGTCAACCACCCACTCAACAGTATGTCTTACCAATCGATCAAACCAAGGGGCAAGAGGCATCTTAAACAACTTACACCCCGAGTTGTCACAGGTCACAGGTTGCTTTCATTATCCTAGAGCTTTCCATCAGCCAACAGCTAATTGGGCACAGCTCCACCACCGCGAGTTGATTTTTGGACCCGGCGCTGGAAATGTATATGCAACAGGCATCTGTTTTGCCTTTGAAGTCAAGTGGGAACTGGCTATATATTACGATTTTTTGTTACGGCGTCCGTACTATTTTTCCCCATATGCAGAGCAGTAAGAGTTGTTCTTCTACATTATACGGGTGTAGCAGTTTCTAAAGAAGTTTTTTTTTATTGAAAGAGAGTTCATTAAAAGAGGAGAATGTACAAAAATACAAAGGAACTTCCGGACACTAAGAAATTAAACAAAGATGAGTCCCAATTAAAAATTGAGCTTGATACATTAGCAACGACTCTATGCTCAGAAGCCGCAGCCCACGCCATCACCAAGGACTTAGCCTCAATACCCAAATCTGTATCAGTCTTGAAGCTATGCTTTTCCTTAAAAATACGATGATTACGCTCATTCCACAGAACCCAAACGACGGCTGCAGGAATCAAAGACCAGAATTTCTTACAAGAACTTGAGAAGCAGTTTACATGCCAGCATCTAGCCAAGTCATAGAAAGACTTGGGAAAATACCAAGCCCAGTCCGTTGGGTTGATCATTGCTCATACTCTATGTGCTACTTTGAATTTCCACAACACACACGAGTCTTCCAGTCCGACACCTTTCAAGCCAACGAATCTATGGTGTTAACCTTGCCATGCACTGCACACCACACCACATAAAGAAATTGATCTCTGGTGGAATATATTTGATTTCCAAATAAATGAGTATAGAAAATCAGTTATACCTGCATTTCAATTTAACTTTGCGTACAAAGTCCCAATCACTGCAGTTTGTAAAGAAGTGCAAGACAAACTTCATTTCAGAGCGATATATTCACGAGGCAAACGATATGCCTGCCCTGACCCATAAGGCCATAACATCATCACACTGCAATCTCCCTTTACATGTCACAAAAGTGATAAACCTAACAATAAGAACAAAAGGAGTTTGATTTTCTGATGCAATAGCGTATTGGGTTACCAATTTTACGCTCAAATGGAGAAAACAATCTACTCAAAGTCTCAAAATAGTAAAGGGAGTGTTTACAAAGTTAGTGATGATCACAAATATTCTATCATTTTAGGGAAATGACTTGTTCAAGATCCCCTAGCTAATCGATATAAGCTCCACAAAGAAGATACAAATACTCTAAAATGACTATCACATGTTCTCCAGTGTTTGAAAATCACTAACACCTAACAGTAACTACCCAAAACTCGTCTATTTAAGCGTACTAAATACACTCTACAAGAAATCCTAAATCCGAAGATTTAGAAACGGGTCTACTTTATTTTAGGAGTAAAACCAAAAGCAAAAGCAATATTGACATCAAAGTTTTTGTAAGCAATCAAATTGCTTACAAGCAAACCTTTCTTAAGTCACTCTTGATATTATCTGTTATAATTGATGTATAAATAGCCAAAGATGCAATGAAACACCTTAACTTTGAAAAAGATCCTACATCATTTACTAATCACATAACATATATCCAGTCCCCAAGCAAAAACACTAAATGGCATCTTCTTCTTCTTCGTCGAAACCAATTAGGAGTAGTTCTCAACAATTGGGAGATATGGCTTTCAAAGGTGTAGGTAATCTGCTCAAGGTTTTACCCACCGGAACTGTTTTCTTGTATCAGTTTCTTAGTCCTGTTTTATCTAACAATGGTCACTGTCACACCCTTAACAAATACTTAACTGGCATTCTTCTAACCATTTGTGGATTCTCTTGTTGCTTTACATCTTTTACTGATAGTTA